>JBBPCZ010146395.1:0-19461 GCA_037974445.1 Brycinus macrolepidotus | reverse complement strand
AATCGTGTAATCGGTGCTCCACTAATCAGGGCTTTCTATATCCTGGTGCGCGTACTTAACTTGGGGTTAAAGCAACTTGGAGTTGATTGCACTAATTGTTATCAGCCGTTCTGGAACTGAATACTCCGAGTTGGACAGCTCGGGGTTACTCAACCCTGGGTATCGGTTTTAACTCTGAGCTTGTTACACCCGCTTTCTGAAACAGGCCCTAAGTATGTTATGTTATCTCTGCCATTGTTTGTGAATGCTTGTACAGTAGCATAAATTCAAATTTCCCTCCAAAAGCCTGGCCTTTGTTCACCACCACATGCGGAAGACAAAGGGCCATATAACTGGCCAGTCGTAAAAGTGCCATGGATGCACGCAGATAAGCATATAACTCCCTCTTATCTGTGCGCCGAACTAACATGCATATTCTGATGAACACAGGCACACACACACGCACACACCAATGCAGTTTAGTCTCTTTGCTCACTCAGTAACTATATGGCATTGTCCTGTTAAAGGGTTTTACTCACCCCTAATTGTGTAATTGTGTTACTGGTTTGTGTCAATAAACGCCAATTGATCACTAAAGATGGCCAACTGAAGCCACACTATTACTGAACTTTTAACCCTCAGAACTTCAGTCATTATTATTAATTTCTAATTTTAATCAGTCAATTAATTAATGAATTAATTATTAATATGATTAACATTAATTAAAACTACTAAAAGTGTAAATAATTTTATGAGACTGATTACTTTTATACTAGCGGCACCTACACCCATACTCTGTTTGTCATAGGCTGCCATCTGTTCAGCAGTGATTAAGTCTGTACACGGAGGCCTCTGTTCTTCGTTATTGCCATAGAGACTCTCTTTCTCACTCTCCTGGTCAACCAGAAGAGGATGGGTCCCCCTTTTGAGTCTTGGCTCCTCCCGAGGTTACTTCCTACAGCTTAGGGAGTTTTTCTTTGCCTCTGTCACCCTTGACTTCCTCACTAGGGGCTTGGACCTGGATTCTGTAAAGCTGCTTTGTGATAACATTGGTTGTAAAAAGCACTTTATGAATAAAATTGTGTTGAATTGAATAAAAAAATATTGATGGACTTGTCAAGCAGGTCCCAATGTGGCATTATTATACAGAAATTGGCCAATATCGATATAAAAATTATCATACCAGTGCCCCAAGCGCTTTGTTGTTTATTTGACGATTTCCGTTGTTCTTGGCTTATTTCACAGCAGAATTGTTTTCCCTTGAAGATTCTCTTTACTTATTTACTTTATGTACGCTGCAGCACAAAGGCAATTTAAGGATAATCAGGGTTCCAATTTTGCAGAACATTTTCATTAAATTCAACAAGTTTCATATCATTATGCATGGCTAGAAATTACCACAGGCAATTGATGCAGTCAGTCAAGACTGCAGATTCCTGCTTTGAATGTTGGGGAAAATATATATACGGTTTATAGACTCTTTCAGTTTTAAAATGATGTGAATGTGTATACGAGTTGATGTGGTT
The DNA here is from genome assembly GCA_037974445.1 of Brycinus macrolepidotus. NCBI lineage: Eukaryota > Metazoa > Chordata > Actinopteri > Characiformes > Alestidae > Brycinus > Brycinus macrolepidotus. Next base: position 17,956 of record JBBPCZ010146395.1, on the reverse strand, counting down.
TCAACACATTTGAGCACAACAAAACCAAACAGCCCTTTTAAACTACAGCACAAAACAGCGGCAGAGTGATATATTCCCCTTGACACTCCCAGCCCATACCCACAACATTTACAACAGTTTAAGTATTTAGGTTGACCTTTTTAAGAGTGGCCTTATCAAAGAGACGAAATGACCCAGACAGCGGAATGGGAGAAAGAAAAGGCAGAAGAGAGAGAAAGAGAACAAAGATACCTTCTTTTAAAGCCGTCTCTGCTCATAACAGCCTGGGGGAAATGGAGTTGCAACATGTCTCGATTTTAGCTTGGCATTTGCAGGGACAGCTGAGGCAACATGAACCTCAGGGTTCACTTTAGATTTATAGTTGTGAGTGCCGGCTCACTGCAGGCTGAATCGGAATAAAAGAGGAGCAGAGCAAAGTAAACCACATTCAGATACATTCACATACCTTTAGGAAATGCTGCTTATCATGGTTAAGGTTGAGTAAAACATTAAGATTTCAGTTTTCAGTTTGTACACTTAGAAACTCCTATTTTGTATCTTATTAGCCTAAACATATTGTTTCCCCTCAGACTAATGTACAACTGTAGCTATGCAAGTTGTTGAACCTATACTACCACACCACAGGTTTTTACCACTTTTTCCATTTATTTCATAAACTGAAGATTTTTATTCTTGTCTGGACAGTTGCTATACTATAAATTAAAATATGTCAAACAAGTTTCCATTATAACATTGAAAGAACGGTGCGTATCTTGACATCCTATTAACTGGTTGTGTGGTGATGGCATAGTATAATTCTAAGCTGTCCTTTAACTTCAAATGCACTAGTTAACAGTTTCATCCAAATGGCTCTTACTTACTAGCTTGTTAAATACCTAACAGTTGCCTGGTGATCCACATTATAATTAAAGGTGGGTAAGAAATGAAGAGACTCGGGTGTCCAAATCCAATACATCATCATTGGAAAGATTCAAGAGCATTGCATTGTAATAAGATAAACGTGTTTTGACAGGGAGTGGATAGAAGAAAATTGCTGCTCAGCTCAAAATTCTCATTGACAGTTAGGCCAATCACTGGGAAGTTTAAGAACTTCAAAACTGTCATGAACCAGCCTGGAAGAGTACATGAGGCTATTTTGTCAGCAGCCACAGTGAGGAAGATGATCAAAGAACTAAAAAAGAAAAAACTCAGAATTTCAGAATTAGAGTTTTGTAGCACCTTGGGGTCACCATGTCTCCAAATCCACCATAAGACGTCACCACCATGCCAAAAAACTGTTTGGAAGGTATGCCGGAAAGAAATCTTTCATATCTTTTCACCACAAGCAAATGCACCACACGTTTCTCAGACACCACTGGAGCTTTAACTGGAACATGATTCTGTGGTCAGAACAAAAAAAAAATTGCTCTTTGACTCCAAATACTCAAGGTGGGTTTGGCACAGAAATAAATGGCTACAGGAAAAAAAATAATGCCAACTGTTAAATATGGTGGACAATCTGTGATGCTGTGAAGCTGTTTCTCCTTCAAGGGCCCTGGCAATATCATAGCATTATGGATTCCACACAGTGACAGGTAACCACGAACCAAAATCTGACCACCTCTGCCAAGAAGCTTAAACTTGGTCATGGTTAAATCTTCCAGCAGGACTACTTGGGCTATAGGTAAGTCAGCCTTATTCTTATTTTTCTTACAGTCTGCTGGTTATGCTGTTGTTTGTAGGTTGTCATGTCGCCACAGGGAAGGTGGAGGTATGAAACACAAAGCACTTTTAATCACACAAACACGTAAACAGTCACTTGAGAACACCGTGCTAGATAGCACTGAAATATAGGCAATCTCTCTCTTTCTTACCTTTGTGGAAGTGACGTTCAGCTGGTGGTTGGGTCCTCTGATTCAACTGAGACGCTCCCAATGCAGGTTATGCTCCGATCCAGGAGCCTTAGGAAACACAAGGATGCAGACGCTCCGCACCGTGCAGGAGCTACGAGGGGTAATCCCAGCCTGAGGGCGCTTCAGCTGCGCTGGTTACTAGTGAGAAACACAAGAGACAAAGATAGGCAAATCAAAGTTCACTTGGTAAATATCAAAGAGGAGGACCTCTTACTGCTACGGAGACAGGAGTTCTCCTCAAGCAGCCAAGAGAGTCCATGAGCCAAACACGAGAGAGTAACAGACACAAAACCAGGATAGGATGATGGTGACCGCACACCGGACTGCTGTATCAGCTGGGGATTTAAAGCCAGAGACACTAGGGAGCTGGAACACAACAACCAATCAGAAACACAAGACAATAATCACATTGTTAACTAATGAGGGGAGACACCTGGAGACACAAGGGAAAGCCTGCCTACGTCATTCTAGGGAGAACACGAGGGCTGAACCTAACTCAGCTGCGCTGTCTAGCAACGCACCAAACCAAAACAAACCTCCGCATGGACAGAGGGGCGTGACAGAACAACCTCAGCTCAGTAGTTTGGTGACTGTGACTGCTGGGGGCGTGGCGGAGGTGGCATGGGTGTGACATAGGTACTCAGTAGTCCAAATGAATCAGTCTATATCCAGCTTCATAATTACTGGCACCCTTGGTAGAGATACGTGTTAAGTGGGCAGAAATTCTTAAGTAGTCATTAATGACTTCCTATTTCACAGGGGTATACATATGAGATAACACAGAGGCCAAATCCCCAGGGTCGTTCATCAACATGGGCATTAGATAATATGCTTCTGAAGTGAGATGAAAACTTTCATCAGTCAAGTAACGCTTATAAAAAACATAAATGCCATAAAATGTCCATATCCACTGTTAGTCCCATAATTAAGAAAACAAGAAACATCCAGAGATGTAGTGAACCTTCCTAAAACCAGCTTAATTTTACAGAGGAAGGTTAGAGAGGTTCTGTGGTCAGATGGAATGGAATGGAAAAAATTGAATTATCTGGCAAAAGCAATTTAGGGTAGGTTTGGCGAAAATAATATTTATGACCATACGTACCTCACATTTTGTATGGGATACTTTAGTAATGGCTTCTTTCTAGCAACCTACAGACCAGTTGTATGCAGAGCTCTTGATACTGTTGACTGGTGTGCCTTCAGCCACTGAACTCTGAAGCTCCTTCAAAGTGGATGCAGCTTCCATGTACTCACAACAGATCCAGCAGTGTTCACATGGATATCCAAACGCATGGATATTATTTTGAAACTCTCTCTTATTTTGTCCATGTCTATAACTCTTTTCGAGCACTACTGCTGTTGTCACTATTTATGCACTTTGAATAGATATCTGTAAACATGGCATCAGCTTCTAAATGCAACACTGATGACTGTATGTATCCATCAAACCAGATGATATAACTGTACAAAGAACATAAAAGATGGATTGTGAAATGAATTTGTGGGGACTTGATGCATTTGGCATTTTGTGCCCTTGGGGCTGTAAAAATATGTGGCAAACTGCAGGTCTCCCGCTGTCACTGGTTATACAAAGTAACCAATGTAACTAATGTAAGCATGGCAAAACTTGACCCACCTAATCAACTAATTAGCAAGTCTTTTTTTTAAGTCTTTTCTGACTCTTTGGTCTGCATTTTCACAGCTTTCTGTCGGATCCAGAAGCTGACCAATGGCCAATTGTGCTCTTGCCAAGCCAACTGTGTTCTTGTTATCGCAACATCTGTGTAAACTTGGGGCCTTAATTAATTCTGAATGGTCAGTCTTTTAAAATAAAACATTCTAGTGTCTATATATCTATCTATGCACCCACCCATCCGTCTGTCCATCAACAGCATACACACCTTTTAAAGGAGACAAGTACAACAAAGGCAGACATATGCTTCATTGGATTAGATCTTTTTGATCTAATCCAATGAACTGCCCAAAACTGCCACTGAAGGCCAGTGCCTGTACATGATGGAGCAGCCTCAATGTAGCCCAAGGGGCATGACCTCTAGAAAGTCTACAGATGAGTCAACTGTCAAGATATGACAGCGTTGACAGCCTGTACCCCTCTACCTGAAGCATAGCGGATGAATGTGCATCAGGTGGAGAATAATTAAAATGGCAGGAATTTCAGCTGATGTGCTTCCTCATTAAGCAATAATGTGCTTCAAGCACTGCCTGTCAAATTCAGGGATATTAACCAGCTCTCTGACACTACAGACTAAAAACTCTACAGCATCTATATCTAGCTTCTTTAGTAATTGTTGCATATTGCACATAAAACTATAGTATCCACATTTACAGAGTAACATGTTTAAAAAGAAATCAAAGTTAAGGTGAAATGCAGTAAGGTGAAAAAACTGTCGTATACTTTAGCTTTATTACAGGACAGACTCATGTTTAGTTGTATTTTGAGGTCACAGGCCTTAAAACCTTGGAGGGGGTGCATGAAGAAAGCTGTTACTGAGGCCAATCAACATGGTCAGGTGTCTAGAGTGATAAATAACAGGAGCATTGACCTTCACCCAGAACTGGCAGGTCTTCTAACTGCAGTGTTAGTGTCTTCAAGGGACGAAACCTTTCTGGCATGGCCAAGCCATATTGGCATCCATTTTTTAACACCTGAAAGTCATTAAGTTTGACTGCAAAACTGGAGCACTAGACAGCTTTTGTGAGGAGTTCAAACATGAGCCAGCAAGCCTGGGGCCCACATGGTGACCTTATTTGTCTTAACACCACAGATCAGAAAATTCTACTAGACAGCCTAAAACAGTGTTTTCCAATCCTGGTCCTGGAAGCCCTTGTGCTCTGAACATTTTAGAGTTCTCCATGTTCCCAACACACCCAACTAATCATCTTATGAACAAGCTTTATTTGAAGGCTTAAAGTGGATGTGTAAGAGCAGGGACAACTAAAATGTGCAGGGAGGGAGAGTCAAAAATCTTACTGAGGGGAAAAGTTCAGACTGACTGCTAAGTTAGTACAGTGTTAGTATGGTGTCTTAAAGGCTCTGTTCTAGGACCACTAATATTGTCACTAATATTGTCTACTACCGTCACTATTCAAGCACAGAAACCAATGTAACCAATGTAAAGTAAAGTAAAGTGGCCCCTTACAGTCACGCGTGAACACACCACACCACACTACACCACACCACACCACACCACACCACAGCACACAGTGTGAACAATGTTAAATTCTTTCTCTGCATTTAACCCATTCACCAAGTGAAGCACAACCTTCTGATCGCAGGGGCAACTCCCTAACCACTAGGCCACGAGCTACCGCGGAAATGTAGAAATGGTATACTTGGGATTAAAAGTAATTGTAAAGACAATCAAAATGTTTGAAATACATCACATTTACGAAATCATATCTTTACAGGGTTCTTAGTTCTAAGCCTTATGTACTAATAAATCAAGCTTCCATACTTTTCATACAATGTCCTCTCCTCAACGTCTTTGAGTAGTTTAGCTAATGAGTAAAGTCTGAGAGGAATTTGGAAGTCAGTCATGGGCACCATGTTTGATAGAAAGGGGTATCACGGCAGTCCCCTCTGAATTACCAAAACATTGTGAAACTAAGACACACACACACACACACACACACACTTATCACAGCAGTTAGAGTGACAGTTGGGCTAATTAGAGAGGTTTTCTTTTGCTGCGGGTTGATGGGGCTCATGATCTCTCCCCAAACTGTGGGGCATGTCTATGTTTGTGAGCAAGAGGAAGTGAAGGAGCATGGATAAAAACTCTATTAAACCCCAGAGTCTGTTTCAAGGGCAGCAACAAGTCTGTTTTGAGGACAAGGACATATCTTAAACTTTGAAAGCATGAAGGCAGACATTTTAAAGGTAGGGCTGTGGTGGCCCTGTTAAGGGGGCACTCTGTATTTATATTTATTTATTTATTTATTAAAACAAAGTTTTATTGCAGCATACAGATTTAGGTTTTGCTGTCTGACCCATGCCTAACAAATTATCAGGTTTCTGGCCAGGTTCAGGACAGTGTTTTTTTAATGTATAACATCAGACTCAGATTTGTTTTCTACTTAGATTTTTTATGTAGCAGATTTGAAAAATATCTATTTATGTATATTATACATCTCTTTACTAAGACAGAAAAACTAGACAGAAAACAGCTGCTGCAACAAAGAGATCAAAATAAGCACAACAAAACAGCACAGAAACACAGAGCGGCAGGTGCTTAAATGAAATATCATGACCAAATTTTTGTTGATGTCAGGTCTGTGTGTTGCGGCCACTAGAGGCCACTCTTAGATTGTTTTAGGCCACTTGTGTTTTGCATGTCATTAGGGGTCTAAGCAACCCATGCGTTAGTATTGAGCACATTAGCTGGGTTGCTGGGCGCCTGATGACATGTCCATGTGTTTTCGTTTTAGTTTAATGACTCATGTTGTGTTACGTTCTATGATTGGTTGTTTATGTTGCAGTTTAGGTTTAAAAGCGCTCCCGTTACAGATATACCAACATAACCAACATCCAGCTAACACTCTGCTGTGTTCGTCTTCGGGTTCGTATATGACTTTGTAGAAGTATCTAACCTCTGTGTGTGTCTGCTAACAAGCTCTGGACTTGTGAGAAGGACTGAGTGGAGCTCTGTTTGGGAAAGCTACTCCAAGTGGCAGTTGGAGGAGCTTTAGTCTACGGCAGCCACTACTATAGTGGCACGAGGCTCCATGGGATCTAGCTTTGTACCAGTGACTGTTTACTCTCCATCTCTCTGTACAGGTGTGAGGTGTTTGCAACCGTGACCACTGCGGTCTTTTTAGTGGATTCGTTCGTCAGGCTGGTAAAGCCTCTGAAACAGTACCTCGGCCCAAGTGAGCGAGTGAACACTCCCTCGGCACTGGTTCTGTTAGGCAGGAGTGAAGGACCTCCTGGAACCTCTTCGTATCTTTGTGGACTATAGTGTTTGTGTTTGGAGCTCGGTGAGCTCTTTCCTGTGTTTGCTAAATTAAAGACATTTCTGTGAACTAACACTGGTTCCTGCAGTGCGTCCTTATAGCATACCCGACATGACAGTTGACAGGGAAGTAGTGGGAAAAAAATTGTGGACCTGAGGGAGTGGAGGGATAATTTGAAAGACACACAAGGCAAAACAACATTGAAAGAAAAAACACCTTGCCAAACAAAAACAACACTTTGGCCACTGACGGGGAAAAAGGCAGATCTTTTAGCACTTGTGTGCAATTTTCTACCATGAAACTTAAATATAATACTAAAAATTAAATATAAAAATTATCACAAGTCTGTACATGAAGCTTAATGGCACAATGGCAGGGGCTTGGTGTGTAGGAATGGAGATAGAGTTGCTTGGCTGTGTAAACTATCTATTTGAAAAGAAAAGCATCTCATACCTAGAGCAATATATGGTGTTAGTCGGTGATGCTTTGACATTATTTTTGCTTCTGATGTTTCAAGAGTTCTCACTGAAATTCCATAATGGGCACAGGGACATATCCTGGATTAGATACAAAATAGCTCAATTTCTGAAACGGAATTACTCTAGCAATGTGACACACTTTTGTAAGAAAAAATCAAGAAAAAAAAATGTAAGTACAAAGGTCTTAAAGGTCTCACTGATTTGATCATGTTTATATTTACAGTTTACACATTCATCTGGTGACAGCATGCTGTGTACTATGATGCTATTCTACTAGGACAGCAGCTGGCCTACATTTAGGCCTGTCCTGAAATAGGTGACACATTGCTATAAATGGGCCGCTGCTCCATTTAACTGACACATGATTGATTCTGTACACAAATAGATGGTCTGAATAATTTATCCTTCTTCATAGGTGTGCTAGAATATAGTGCTAGTCAATCACCAATAGTCAAGGTTAGCACATATTGTCACTGACCACAGACACTGACTCAATCTCACACAAATGTGAACACATGTATGTGTAAAATTTAGGTGTGTGGGCTGAGGCAGATTTATAGCATGTTTGTTAGGACTACACCACTATTCTGGACTATAAACAGGAAAAGAGGAAGAAAGGAAAGACAGAGTCAGAATGACGGCAGTGGGATGGAAATAGCTGCAGAATTAGCATAATTATTGGACCAACATTGAAGGGCATCTATGGATTTTTTATCCCATGACAACCGTTCTCTCAATATTCATGAAATTTGGCAAGCTGATTGAGCTTTTCACACTCAATGCATGAAACCAATTTGGTGCCATGTCGAATTGGCCCCATCAAAATAAATTAATTGCTTCAAACACAAGTTACATTTAAACAATTTTATCCTAGCATGTACTTTCTCTACTCATGACCTCATTAAATGGACAAATAAAACTTCAAGACAGTCAAAATACTTGATAATATTTTAAACAGTTTTTAATATTGAGTTTGTTTCAGCTCAGCCCTGTGCAGTGCGCTCTGTCAATATGTCCTTTATTCAAGAGAATACATTTAAATATTACTCAATGGAATGTTTCAATTCAGCGGTGTTTCTGATTATTTTATTTGAACAGTTTTGTTTTTAATATCTTTAATATCTGTTTTCTGGCTGCCAAGTGGAGAACCGACTATGCTTGGCCATTCAAAAATCTACTTCATAAAGATTGCTAGAAAACAAACCCAAACCTGACCTGAGCCAGATGATGTAAATGAAAAATTAGCCTGAACTCTGATATTTGGGCAGGCCCCATTGAGCTCGGGTTAGGTACCATACCTTTGCTTCTCAGCCTATCACACAGAAACCCTGCAGACAATACTTGTCCCATCCAAATTTTTGTAAATCCGCAAAATACACAGTACGTCCACAAGTATGCCCTTCTAAATGACTTTTCTGGGGCAGCCACTTTAATTGAAAACGTCTTCAAGTTGTTTTTTAATTTATTTATTTTATTTACTATTCAAATCGTGCTGATTATGGTAAAATAATCCAAACATTTTTTGGGGGTACTATTGTGCTTTACTGTCCCTTGCATGTATCTCCCAGGCCTAGACCAAAAACATCTTAAAACTGTCTGTGGAATGAGGTTCTAGTGTCATTAAACATCTGGTTCCGTTCACCACCTTTGGGAATGATTCTGATGTTGAGTTTATCACATCAAACCACTTTGTGTTACTTAATTTACATCTTAACCATTGAATTATACAATTTCTGATGAATTTAATGCTGTCATATATTGAAGAATCTTGACTAAATCTTATAAGATTCAGGATGGTTTTTAACTGTACTTAGGGAACACAAAAGATATTAAAATCAAAACTCTTCAGATACCACCCAAAGAGCCGTTGCTATATGAAGCTAGTTTGAAACATTTTCAGTGGCCCTTAGTTGTCCTTAAAAGACTGTTTACCAACATTTACATTTATATTTACGGCATTTAGCAGACGCTCTTATCCAGAGCGACGTACAACACTGCATCCATCGAATTAATAGCTCTATGGACACTTAGTGATACCAACTCTGTTAGCCATAGATGGCCTGTCTATCAATAATCTTATTCATGAAGGCCTTCTCTTGTTATTTATCCTCATAAAAACTCTCGTTTCTTTCTCTCCGGGTCGACCTGAGGAGGATGGGTTCCCCCTTTGAGTCTTGGTTCCTCCCGAGGTTTCTTCCTCCAGCTGAGGGAGTTTCTCCTCCTCACCTCTGTCGCCTTTGGCTTACTCACTAGGGGCTCGGACCTGTATTCTGTAAAGCTGCTTTGTGACAACTTGGTTGTAAAAAGCACTTTATAAATAAAATTGAATTGGATTGAAAAATGCTTAATTTCCCAAAGAGTATATTCAGGTTACTTCCTTGGCACATGCAAGCTTGAGACAGACTTTTCATCTGACCTGAGCAGACAGATTTTTTTTTCACACTGTAAACTGCAAGAAGATAAACCTTTATTAGTCCCACAAGTGGGAAATTTGCAGGTAGGTAAACAATCTTTTTTCAGTTAAAACTAACAAGAAATTTTCAGGTTGTAACGCTACACATAGTTTTTATTTCTTGGCTTTCTGTCTGTTAGAGTTGCTTTTATTCTAGAAAGAAGTAGATATTTCTCAGAACTGCCAGTCATCAATAATGTCAACAATTTTTAAATATTTCCGGTGTTGATTTTTTTGTTAATGTTTTCAAAGCAGCATCTAACTTACTGCAAGTTCACAGCTTAACTTGAATAGAGCAGCAGTTGAATAATCCAAATAAACCAAATCAGTCCTGTTTATTAGATGCTAGCCTTCACCCTCCCAGTGTTAGTGCTATTGTGTGATTGGGGAAGTCCTAGCTAGCAAATGGACTTAGCTAGCAGATGGAGAAACTGGGGGGTAGGGGGTAGTGGGGATATTTAGTAGCTACTTCCAAAATGGTTGAACATAGCTCATCCTATCACAGTATTACATACATTAGCTAGTTGTGTCTGGTTAATTCACTTAACTGGCATTATCCTGGAAACCTACTGATAGCCCATCTAGAGAAGGAAAAATACATCACACTGGTGCATCAAACTGTTAAACAGTTAAAGGATGATACCATAATAACCTATAATGTTAATCTACACTTACAGTAGCTCTGTAGTCAGGTAGAGCTGGGCAAGATGCAAATGCATATTAAAAATGTGGCACCACTGGTTCTTGTTGTCCATTAGTATTTTTAGATGTCAGTCAATCAATAAATAAATATTGCAGCATAATGGAACTGTCAATATCCTAAAGTATCATATTTTATCTCTGCCATATTTCCCCCCACTAGGAGTATAAAGTTTAAAGAAGTATAAAGCGTAAAGAAAGTGATACTTTTTCTAAGTAACTTCATGAACAGTACCTCAGTTTGTCAAAATATTTCACATTTGATTTTACTTAAAAATGAGTTTTCCCCAAAATTCAGAGTGAAAGTACACAAATTTATTTCAAAACAGTAATAAAAAGTCACTACTCTTCACATATATGGTCATATTTGTGCCAATCAATGTATTATTTGCACATTAATCAACAAGAATAGTCAACTATCAAAAAAAAAAAACATTTTGTGCACCATATTGGAGGCTAAAAGTAGGTGGCGCTTATAAAGTGGGAAGAGAGTGGACCCTTCTAGATGATACAGTAGACAATGCTTTTAAATGATGGCCGAATGTTACAAAGCAAAAACGACTAGCTTCCAACAAATTAGTTGCAAACTCTGCCCACAGGCTTGGAGCACAGCCTAGAAAGCATAGCTCATGAAGAAAAGCCCACATTTCTTTGCACAAAACCAAAGCAGCGGGTGATTCAATACAGCGGAGCAATAAAGCCCACAACAGGGGAATGAAGGAAAGGGGAAAAACAGATCAAAAGAAATGACAGGACAGAAGAGAAAAGTGAAGGAAGAGCGAAACTCCTTCTGGGCTTCTCTAATCTTTTTAGCAGGCCTCTAACTCTGCTCCAAACTCCTTCTGGAACATTCTGAGCAACGGTGATAGGCTAGCTTATGAGAACTAATTTGATAACACACACACATGCACACGGTCTGCCAAACAGCGATACACCCACAAGTTTGAATGTATTGGGCCGGAGGTGGGGGTAGGGGGTGCAAGAAGTAAGGAAGAGAGAGAGAGAGACAGCAAGAGAGAGAGAGGGATGGAGAGAGAGAAGGGGCAGGGGGTGCTGGGTTTATGAGTGTTAATGCGATCAGAGGTATTGTTATCTTGTTGGAAGACATTTTCAGGATGCCTCAAAGGGATCATATAGAGGCACTTCTCAAATCCAGTCTCAGAGAATCACTTCAGTTCCTTACTCAGTTTAGCATGTTTCCCACCTTGCTCTAACACACCTGGTTCAACTCATGAGGAGTGTTCAACCAGGGAAAACGGCTGATGGTGCTTCAGGCCTACACTTCACTTTCGTGATATGGAGGCTATGGTGGGAGCTCAGAATCCTCCAGATGGGAAACAGAAGAGCAAAATGAAAGGAAAAGGAACAGAAGTACAAAAGAAGACTAGCAATTGGACATGTACTTTAGCTCATTTGCTATCAGTTGTTACCTATTCTTGTCACATGAACATGCTGAAAGCATGGATGCACAAACCTTTGGTCTGCTAAAGGCTAATATCTGTGGTGGGCTTAGGGAATATAAACAGCTAGCTTGCAATTCATTACCTTTACATTTTTGCATACTGACAGTATGTGATACTCCAGTTATCTTAAGTACTCCAATATATCCATATCTAAGAGGCACACAGCCTGCCTGTAAATTCAGTTCAAGGAACAGACATTCTGTACTTCACTTGTCTCAAAATTCTCTCATCCATGTCCACTTTATTAGCTCTGTTTATTGCATAAATGTTCATACATCTGCTTTATAATGGAAACTGATATAGTTTTTTATTTTTATAAAATTACATTGTTATGTTACTACAAGTTATTCAGAAAGCCTGAGAACCTGCCTAATATTCTGCTTGTGCTGCCAAAACAACTCTGATTTGTCAAGGCCTAGACTTCAACAGCAGATCATGAGCAATTTTTGCAGGGTGGCGGGTGTAATCTCCAGCTGAAAGAATTCACTGTCATTATGAAATACTGTTTCCATGAAGGGTTGTACTTGGTCTGCAACAATGTGTAACAGCATGGTGCAGTTACGGGCTTCCCACCACATGGTGCGCTACAGGGAGTTTGTAAGGTTGTTAACAACAGAATAGCAAGGGTTAACAACAGCAATCAGCTGTGTATGGCTGCCGTGAACAGTGAAACCTGCGTGCTGAAAAATTATTGTTTCCCCCTGCATGTAAGTGCTAATTTTTAATTTTGCTATGCCAAAAATTCATTTTAATGGACGCTCAACCTCCTATGTGGAGCGGGTGGTTTTTTGCTTTCTCTTCTTTTGCCTTTTGTGCGGGTGTGCCATCCTGGAGCCAACCCTTCCTGGGCGGAGCCAGAAGAGGGACTGAGGAACTGCATTTTCCAAACTGGTGCCCTTGGCCAATGGGACAAAGGCTCTGGAACAAACTTGGAAGGACTTTGCTGTCTTTCCGATGGACTGTATAAATGGACTGTGGGTGTTTGGAGGTTGTGTGTCGCTGTGTATGGTTGTGGTGTCGTGTACAGAAACTCACAATTGTATAATTGTATAACACTTGGTGACCAAATTTTAAGAGTTTTGGTGGTTTGTTCCTTACCCTACAGATCTGTTAACAGCCTTACTGCCATATGTTTTTTCTATTTAAGGGTGGATTGTTACAAACGTTTGAGTAGGTGGTCTGTGTCAAAGCATGCCATTGTCAGAACCAAAGGTTTCCCAGCACAACACTGTCCAGAGCATCACATTGTCTTCCCCAGCTTGCCTTCCGATTGTGCATGACTGGTATCATCCCAAGTAAGTGATCCCATTACTCCATCATGCAGTTCTGACGCTTACACACCCATTGTAGGTGCTTTCAGTGATAGACAGCATGGACATTTTGACCAGTCTGCAGCTATGCAGTCCCATATACAGCAAGCTGTAATGCACTGTGTGTTCTGACACCTTTATATCATAGCAAGCATGAAATCCTCAGGAACGTAATAAGAAACTTCAGCCACTCTTTTCGGATGCCTCTGGAAGGCTACAATGACATATAAAGCCATTTCTAAGTGGTTCCTTAGGGCAGAAGTAGGGCCAAAGACAACATGTATGTGGTATTTATTAGTCACATTGTGCTCGGTACCAAAGCTTTGAAGCGGATTGTAAAGCTCCATATTAATCCTTATTGTTGTTTTCATGAAATGATGTCATCAATAATGACTTGAAGCCTCATTTAGAGACTGCTATGATAATGGGTTCAGATTTGGCATGCTGTTTGTCTGTATAATAAAGCACATGCAATTTTTGGATTGTTGTCAGTGATATTATAATTGCTTCCTTAATAAGACAATGAAACTCTTATATTTGACCATTTATAGAAGTGCTTCACCTCTATCTGACCATGGAAAAATATATTCAATATCAAAGTGCCATTCACTGCCACTGTCACGGAGTGAGCTGGCATGTCTACACAGAGAAAGTTTGTGTGACATCACATTTAAAATACTTACTTCATATTCATTGTTATTTTCACCTCTCATCTGTAGTAATTTCTGTCTAGTATCAAGAAATGCAAACAAACACACTGCCTGTTAAAAACATGCTTGTTTATTGGTTTAAACTTTAATTACATCTCTGTTTACTCACCACCATTCAAACTCCACATAGCTTCCTGGGTCTTGTGGGGAAACTGAGTGACTGCACCACTTGGGTTGAAATAGAGGGGTTTGGTGGGTTAAACTGTTTTGACAGGGGTGTTTTAAGTTCTGAACCTAAAACTGTGTTTTTATTAGCACATTAGGCATTTGGGTGAAAGAGAATGGTTTTGTGTTGTTGTTTGTTTTGTATTTGCTTCTTTAGTTTATTGTTTTTGTATAACAATGTCATTTAGTTTGTTTTAGAGAAAACAAAAACAACTTCTTGTGGACCTCTTCTGCCTACTCCCCCGCCAACCATTCGGTCACAGCCATTGTCTGACTGAAGAAAACTACAGTCATGGCCAAAGGTTTTCAGAATGACAAAGATTGGCTTCCACAAAGTTTGCTGCTTCAGTGTTTTTAGATCTTTTTGTTTCTATGGTGTACTGAAGTATAATCACAAGCATTTCATAAATTTTAAAGGCTTTTACTGACAATTACATCAAGTTATTTGCATCGATATTTGCAGTGTTGGCCCTTCTTTTTCAATACCTCTGCAATTCGCCCTGGCATGCTGTCAATCAACTTCTGGGCCAAATCCTGACTGATGGCAACCCTTTCTTGCATAACCAGTGCTTGGAGTTTGTCAGAATTTGTGCTTTTTTTTTGTTTGTCCATCCGTAAGGATTGACCACAAGTTCTCAATGGAATTAAGGTCTGGGGAGATTCGTGGCCATGGACCAAAAATGTTGCCATTTAATTATCACTTTTTTCTATATCATATCAAGGCACTGTTCCCCACCAAACTGTTCTTGGATGGTTGGGAGAAGTTGCTCTTGGAGGATGTTTTGATACCATTCTTTATTCATGACTGTGTTCTTAGGCAAAACTGAGAGTGAGCCCACTCCCTTGGATGAGAAGCAAGCCCATACATGAATGGTCTCAGGATGCTTTACTGTTGTCACGACACAGGACTGATGGTAGCGCTCACCTTTTCTTCTTCGGACAGTCATTTTTCCAGGTGTCCCAAACAATCAGAAAGAGGGTTTCATCAGAGAAAATGGCTTTAGCCCAGTCTTCAGCAGTCCAGTCCGCGTACTTTTTGCAGAATCTGTCTGTCCTTGATGTTTACCTTCGAGAGAAGTGCCTTCTTTGACTCAGGCCATCCTCCAAAGAGTTCACCTCACTGTACGTGCAGATGCACTCAAACCTGCCTGCTGCCATTCCTGAGCAAGCTCTGCACTGGTGGTGCCCCAGTCCCGCAGCTGAATCTTCACAACAATTGAACCTCCCTCCTTGAAGTTCTTGATGATCTGATGGTCGGCATCTCAGCGTGCTCTGGCGTGTTTGTATTCTGTTCTAGTCGCTAATTATAATATACTAGTGAGATAACTTGACGCTTTTGACAATTATTAAACTATTTTCATTGGTCTACAACGTCGTCAGCCCACAGAATGGTCCGATAAATGGTAAGTTCAGCATGGAGTTTGGTGAGCGCCTTCTCTGCATGGAGTGTGGCATGCTTAGTTCAGCTCCTCTCTCCGTCACTAGCACTAGCATGAAGTTTACTTGTGTGAAGTGTATGTTAGTTACGTATCTGATGGAGAAGGTCTCAGAGTTAGAGGAGCGCATCCGGATTTTAACTAGGGATAGGAAACGAGAGTCAGGTGTATTGCTAGCCAGTCCGGGTGCCTTAGGGGAAGATAGCTCGCCCCTGACTCTGGCTGTAGAGCCCCCGCAGCAGGGCACTTGGGTGACGATTCAGCAGCATAGTCGCAGAGCTCCCTCGCAGGAGAGCTTCCCCACGCGAGCACCACTCTCCTCCTCCTGTTCACGTGTCAAACAGGTGTAGGATCAGAATCCTGGTTTTAGTTCATATACAGACACTGACCCCTTTGGCACCCCAGAAAGGGGGGTGAAACAGGAGACAGCATGTCTACCTCAAAAGACCCTGCGTCTCAACACTGTGTCTTCAAACAGAGGGGTGACACCTCGATTGCCTAACACAGGGCAATAAACTGCTTTTAGAAAGAACACAGCTGTAGGATCCAAAATCCTTGGGACCTCAGGAACAAAGACCTTCTCTCTTCACCCCAGGAAGCGGAGTGGTCTGGCCAATATTCACAAGATAAAACCCCGAGATAACCCTCAAGGCCCAATAAACTGCTCTTAAGAGAACACAGTCATTCACACTGACTGCTACTTGAAGCCCCACTCTGAAAATCTTTGAGGAAAAGGCATTTCATTGTGTTTTAAAATTGGTATTCTTTTAAGTATTAAAGTGTATCAAGTAGTTAGCGATCTTTCATGTAACCCCAAGGGTTAATTTTCTTTAGTTAGCCATTTAACACTTATAAACCAGGATGTTTGTGTTTTTATCCATATCTGTGAAACTGTTAAAAATAAGATATTGGTGTTTGATATCATTGTAATCAGAAGAAAAAATTAATAATGTTTGTATTATAAATCTCATTTAAAAACGTGCACTTAGAAGGATAAGAGTGTAAAATGAGTTTCTCTGCCATGCCTGACAGAGTTTACCTCAACCCCCACCCTTTTCTTTCTTACCCAAATGGCCCCTGGGACAAAGAAGAACAAAGGATTCTTTGATTTTCACCAAATTTAAGTTTAAAAGCCTCTGTACAAGTCAGAAATTGGTTTGATTATAAACAAGAAAAGGAGAATTATATCAATCATGATTTTCAGTCATTTGAAAGTAGTTTGGAATAAGTACAACTAAATAGGACGTGTGTTTGTGAATTAAGGCATAGTTTGATCATTCTGAACGGTATATTGGTCATATTTGGCATCATCGGAAAGCTCTAATCATCCCTAATGCAAAGTTTCAACATGCAATTGTGGACTGAGCAAAAGTTATGGAATTTTACTGTGCCAACAATGATGATGATTGGCCAGCTGCGATACGGTGGGGGCGACATCCTCAACCCCCTTTTTGCAGTATAACCCGAGACATTTGAAACAAACTTCGAGTCAAGATCACACCAAGCTCCTCCATCTCCAAGATCCCCGAGTCGAGGTCCCACCAAGCTCCTCCATCTTCGAGATCAACGGCTGAGTTTCGGATCCGGACGAACTCGCCACTCTGCTCCAACACCGCTTCCAAATTCAACAGCTGACCTTCCGCTCCACCACTGCTGAGAACTCCGGGACCAACGGCCGACTCTCCGCATCACCCACCAGAAGGCATCTCCGTGAGCCACCAGGCACCACGCCGAGGATACCAGCTCCACGGCGGAAGTTCTGCCAAGTCCCGCTGAAACTTTGACTTTTTCTTGAACAGCGTGTACGTAACGTTTCTCTGTTATTTGATAATCTGGGTGCAAAAGTGATCAAATAATTCTAATTCCTTCTTTGAACTGGGTTGTGATCTTTGTTTCATCACTCTCGCTGCTCAGGGACGTTTGAAATCTCTCTCAGTTAATTGTCAGTTTCAGACCATAATACCATATCAGTCGTTATTTCTTTTCATCATTTCTCAGGTTTATTTTGTGTGTTTTTTAGTGTATTTGTGTTCGTAGTGTGTAGAAATAAATGTTGCTTATTGTGATCAGCGCTCTTTTCCTTTGTTCAAGAACTGGTGAGATCACTGCTCAGCCAATACGCACCTATGCTCGTACATTAACCAGAATTTACCCCAACTAATTCCCCTATCTAAAGCAAAGTTCTTGTTAAACTGTGCAATTAAGAAGAGCTTATAAAGTTATTTAATGTATTCTTAATGAATTACTTCACTGGACGAGTGATTCAGGGAAATTACTTAAATACTTACTTAAATAACCCTGCTTGTGGTGTCTACTTGGCTGTATCTTCACCTAGTAAGCTAGCTTGAGTTTCTTCTGTTACTTAACTGTTGTGCT
>JBBPCZ010146372.1:0-19468 GCA_037974445.1 Brycinus macrolepidotus | reverse complement strand
TCTAGCAGCAAGGGTTGTTTGTGCAAAGATGCTGAGGTTGTTACATGTGCAAAAATGCAGAACAGAGTTAAATGGCACTAAATAACAATAAATAATATGTGCAAATATGGCAGCAACCGGACAGTGTAATTTAAATTACACAGGTAATTTACACATGTGCACTTTGACTGGTCTACAGCTACATAGCCCCATACACAGCTAGCAGTGATACATTGTGTGTGGTTTGACTCCTTTCTAGCATTAACTTTTCCAGCAATTTGTGCTACAGTGACTCTTCTGTCCTCCTACTCCCAAACTTGAATTATTTTATTACTCTGTTTATATATTGTCTACAGTAGAAATAAAAGTTGCAAAAAAAAAATAAAAAAAAAGCAACCTGAATCAAGTTAGCCCAACTCCTTAAGTAGGTTACCTAGCTGCCTGTAGAACTTTTAGGCCTATCAACATAGAAAGGGAAGTTTGTTAGGCGCTATATATATTTCTTCTTTTTGTGATACTTGTGGTCCAAATGTAACTAGTAACTGCCAGCATGTGCTTATTAAGGCTCATGTGTGTGTGTGTGCGTGCGTGTGTGTTCTTCCATTGGTCCATGGACCAGCTCTGATGCTCACAAGCCCGTTGTAGGGGCTTTCGGCAGTGGGCAGGAGCCAACATGTGCACTCTGACCGGCCTGCAGCTGTGTAGCCCCATACACAGCTAGCTGTGATGCATTGTGTGTTCTGACTCCTTTCTAGCATTAACTTTCCCAGCAATTTGTGCTACAGTGACTCTACTGTCCTCCTACTCCCAAACTTGAATTATTTTTATTACTCTATTCAAATGCGGTCTATAGTAGAAGTAAAAAAAAAAAAATGCTTTAAAAAGGTAGTCTCTATATATTTCTTCCTTTTGTGATACTTGTGGTCTAAATGTAACTAGTATCTGCCCACGTGTGTTTATTAAGGGTATTTTATGAGAGAGTGTGTGTGTGTTAATGTGGTTTGTAGTGTTTACAAAGGTGAGGAAAAATGGTTCTTTGGCCTGAAACCCTTCATTTCTAAAGACTCCTTCATTTGACAGAACCATTTTTATAAAAGGAGGTAAGTGATAAGAGCTTTTTTGAAACCTGAAACCTCAATATAGCATAAATGTTCTATGTCAGTTTACTCAGATGTCCTATTACCATAGATCCAGAAAAGTATTATTTTAAAGTGTATCCTGACTGTTATAATAATTAAATTATAGAATTTAAAAAAACCCCAACAGGTTAGTCAGTATTTTCAGTTTATTCTAGTTTTTAATGTTGATTATTTTATTCATTGCTTCATAATATTTACTTATTGCTCATAGAAGTTCCTTTAAATTATGAATGTATGGACGACTTGGCAGCTGGCCTTTTATTTGACAAAAGTGTTTGGCAGCACTTGCACCAACATACATGTAAAAGGCTCAGTGACGTCAGCTGATGAGACTCCTCAGTGCATTCAAAAACACCCCAATGCCTTGGAAAAGGGAAAACACAGCCTGTTAAATCTGTCAGTATACAACTGCATTAACTGCATTCATGTATGTGTGTGTGTGTGTCTGTCTGTCTCTGAGTGTGTGTATATGTGTGAATCTGTCTGTCTGTGTAAATGTGTGTGTTTGCCTCTGAGTGTGTGTTTATGTGTGCATGTGTGTGTGTCTGTCTGCCTCTGAGTGTATGTGTATGTATACATGTGTGTCTATCTCTGAGTGTGTATGTGTGTCTGTTTCTGAGTGTGTGTGTGTCTGTCTGTCTGTTTCTAAGTGTGTATGTGTGTGTCTGTCTGTCTGTGTATGTATGTGTGTGTGTATCTGTCTGTCTCTAAGTGTGTGTATCTGTCTGTCTGTGTGTGTGTGTGTGTCTGTATGTCTCTGAGTGTATGTGTCTGTCTGTATTTGAGTGTATGTGTGTATGTGTATATATGTGTGTGTGTATATGTATGTGAGTGTGTATGTATGTATGTGTGTGTGTGTGTGTGTGTGTGTGTGTGTATGTGTTTGTGGTTCTGCAGGAGGTTATAGTAAGTAGAGGACTTTTATTTTGTCTCCTTCGTTGCGATCGTGTGGCTCAGGAGTTAGGTCACGTGAGAGGGCAGCTGGTGGGTGCCACTTCCTCCTGGTCTCGCGCGAGTGTTTACATGGTGACTGCAGGATGGGCAGAACCGGGTAAGTGTGTTTGCACTGTTTACAGGTCGATTTCAGCTTATTAAACTCCCTCCCGTGTGTGGAAGCAGTCTCTGTGGTGGTCAGTGAAGAAATAAACGTGCAGCAGAGCTCTATGTATGTGAGCTGAAAGGTGAACTTGGTAAAGGCCTGTAAACGCAACTGCCTGCCTGGCTAATCAGCACTCTGACACATTTCACATGTTTTTATGACTCATTAATACCCCTCTTTACTCCGACATATAACTAGACAAATTCATTCATTCATTCATTCATTCATTTGCTATCTTTTTTGTGAGTGTATTTTTTACGTTCTGAAATACCACCACTGACCTTAGCAGCAGCAAGCAGGGCTGCTCTACCTGAGCTTCTGCAGTGTCGGTTAATGCAGTTCAGTATAAATACAGGAGCTGCAGTGTCCATTTACTCTGCTGAATCCATTCTGCACATGTTGCAGCTGTCATATACACGTTTCAGGGGTGAGTAGTAGGGCAAACGTTCAATAACAGACATTTTTCGTGACGTTTATCACGATATACACTCTATGGACAATGGTATTGGGGCACACCTCTTAATTATTGAGGTCATGTGGCCCCTTACTTCCAGTGAAGTGCAATCTTAATGCTTCAGCATCCCAAGACGTTCTGGACAACGCCATGCTTCCAACTTTGTGGACACAGTTTTTAGGAAGGCTCTTTTCTATTCCAGTATGACTGTGCCCCAGTGCACAAAGTAAGGTCCATAAAGACATGGTTGGATGAGTTGGGTGTGGAAGAACTTGACTGGCCCACACAGAGTCCTGACTTCAACCCCATCCAACACCTTTGGGATGATCAGTGCCTGATCTCATAAATGCTCTACAGAGTGAATGGGCACAGATTCCCCACAGAAACACTCCAAAATCTTGTGGAAAGCCTTCCAAGAAGAGTGGAAGCTGTTCTAGCTGCAAAGGGGGGGACCAACTCCATATTAAAGTCTATTTATGTGAATGCAATGTAACTAAAGTCTCTGCTGGTGTAATGGTCCGGAGTCCCAATTACTTCTGTTCTTATAGTGTATTTTTAAGGCCACAATATGGATCATGTAGGTAAGTGTTGTTGATGAACACACAACATGCATGATATACCTAGAAAAGCCAATTACATAGAAAAGCAGAACTTGTGCTTCTAAAAGCGTTTTGTAATGTAATTTTAGCACAGTAACAAAAAATGCAGTCAAATTTCTCCAGCCCTGATGTTTCTGGTAGTGGTAAGTTCACTCAACGATCTGTGTGCCCTCCACTGATGAAGAATAACAGAGTGAGTTCTGTCTCAGATGGTATACTGTGCTAGATGTTTATACCTTTTGTCTGAGAGAGCTCCAGTCGCTTCTTTTGTGTGTATTTTTCATGGATTGAATCTTCTCTGATTTACTTAAGGAGTTGTTTACCTCTCAAAGCCAAAAACATATGGAGTCTGCGTTTATAAATGAGGCCCACCGAAACAACCACAACATTGATAATTTTGACAGAAAACTTCATCCGATTTCTGGATGTTTTATATGCTGGAGACCCCATATTTGAGCATGACACTGTCAGAAAGGGGTGATGTGGTTTGCTGTGCTTAATTTTTTTTAATGGTGCTCCATTGTGTCACATTGGCTTCTCTTGTTAAAGAATGACTTTGCAAGCTTTTACTTTTTTGTTTTTGACCTCAGGGAGCAGAGTCAGGACAACAAAATCATGCTAGTCTGTAGCTTCAGCGTCACAAGACTAGCACACACAGTACGCTGCACACAAGGGGTCAGAATGAATGGCACCTCAGTTGTGATACAGTATACATGAAAAGTTGGTTCACTGTCCATGTTACTTCTGTATAAGATGTTGAACAAAGAGTTCTTTGGGCCATCATAATTTCAGTCAGAATTTCTCTGTGAATTGTTGGAGGGAAAAAACACGATAAAAATAAAAATATTGCTGCATTTGCCGTGAAAAAATCCACTAAAGGTTAGATAGTACCAGTTAGATAGTAACCGTACCAGCACCAGTAAGGCTCTTTGTAACAACAGTGGCACTTTTTTGGTGCTGTATGGAACATTCTTTTAAAAACCGTGTGCAATAGCATCTCCATCTTGGAGAAGAACCATCCAGCATTCAAATGTTTGTTTGGGGTGCATGGTCCTGAATAGAACCATTGTCTTTACTGAAGTACCCTTGAAGAACCTCCCTTTTTAAGGGGTGTATAGAGCATAGTTGATAACACACAGTGGGAGGCCAGTATTTGTTTCCAAGACAAAGAAGACTTAGATCTCCTGCTGGTCAGATTTTTGTCCTGAGCAAAAGACCCCCGTTGTCTCACATGGGTCTCCTCTTGGGTTTGCAGAGATGTCATATATTGTGGTAAGATTTGCCAAGATAATAAACATCATGTTTATCTGCAGCTGAACTAAAGACAGGAATCTCAATGGAAAAACAAGCATTTCTTGGATTTAGAGTGTCCTCCGTTTAGATGCTGTAAATAACTCAATGTTTTGCTAGTGTTTTGTCAGTGGTTTCCTAATGTGTTGTCAAATGCCTAATGCTGTTTCTTTTAGGAGATTCAAAATTAGCTAAGTCATCAAAGATCCACATTTGACTTGGTTGTAGCATTATTTTAAAAACTGGATCCTTTGATACCAAGGACTCCCTTAAGCTTGTGTCATTTTGCTGTATTATGCCTTATGTGGAATGAAATGGTTTTAAACCTGTAGTGGAGAAGTCACTGGGCTTTGTGTCCCACCTTTATACTTAAATGAAAAGGAATAACAAATCGCTCGTCTAATTTCATAGGAAACCATGAAATATGTCCATGTCCAAAGTGTCCAAGGGAGTACAGTTGACCTCACTCTCTCTGAGTGGGTAGGATGTCCCTCCTCCCATCACCCATCATGATGCCAGGCGTCGTGGGTGTCTGCTAGTTGATAGGGGTATAGCAATGCATCAAAAATGTGTTATATCCCAATGCAAAATGCGACAATATGCATCATGGACATACATCAGTGCATCGTGGAGAATAAGAATTCTATGATATTTGGCACAACCGATTGTAATCAACAGCCCGGTCCAGCACATTCATGTCATACTGGGACCCAGTTCTCTGGATTCAGTTTTATTGGTAAATTGTGCCAGAACTGAATATGTTCATCCTTTTTCTTTATTCAAATGTAATTCTAATATTTTGACAATATTTAATAGTTTTCAGTCTTAGTTTGTTGAATATTTGAATGTTTCAGACCATGAGGTCTGCTTTGGGTATTGGACCAAATCGTGAGTTTACTGAATTGTTACTCCCCTCCTAGCTGACGTAACAGAACTGGCAGTTGGAGTTCTCCTCTGAATATGTTAGGCTGTCCTGGAAGCACATGCTAGCCCTCAGCCTTCCAAGTACTGCCGATATCGTGTGATAGCGGGAGTCCGATCTAGCGTGTGAAATTAGAGATGATTAAATTGGGCAGAAAACTGTGTGGGGGGGGGAAATCGTATGGGAATCATAAGGCTCGAGTAACGTGTTAACGTTGTATCATGGGACTTCTAGTGAGTAGTGAGTAGCTCCGTCCATGTGTCAGGCTTATTATTTCTTGAACCTTTTCATCTGCCAAGTCTTCTGGGAATTTGGAAAGAAGTGGCAAGGCTTGGCAGTAGGCCTCAGTCTCTGAATGTGTTCTCAGCCAAAACTTGGTTCGCTGGATTCCGTCTATTGTGTGATAGGCAGAGAGCGGCTGCGAGGATTAAAGCTGGTGAATGCTTTTGCGTAGGCAGTATTATGGTTTTAATCACTGGATTCAAAGTCCACTTTTTTGGTTCAGAGAGAAAAAGAAGCAGCGTAGAATGACAGCGGCTCTTAATGCTTTCCAGGGTTGTGTTAATTAGTATGCTGCGCATTTTGAAGTCTGTGTGACATGAGTGTAATATTGGCTCCCAGAGAACTGTTACCAGCTCGTACAGTTCCTAGGGGTCATATGATTGGCGTGGGTGCTTTGCTCTGTAATTGGCTGATGAACTGAAGGCATGTGAGTTTATTTAAGAAGATTTAGGCTGCTACAACCAGGAGCGCCTCTCACTTTCGTGTTGTGTTGCTGGAGCCTCAGAGTGTTGTACTCACGCTCCTCTCGGTTTAAAAACCTAGAGGACACAGTGCTGTAATGCTGTTTCAGCAAAATTCTGGGACACAGTTGGGAGAATAATGCGTAGTTTAAATTCTCCCACTGGTCATTTCTAAGATGCAGAACAGAGCCTGATACACACTCAACTGTTTGTATTTTTCAACATAGTGTTTTGAGATTTGTTCCTAATAAAGTATATGATCTTCTTTGATAGGCTCTGTAATTAATCAGTTAACTCCATGTTTTTTAGTCGGCCTTAAAAAATGTTTAAATAGTAGTTACTGATAGTCAAAATGATGTAGTGGCATTTAGGGGCGGGTGGAGTGGTAAGAATAAACTTTCTCAGTACTTAAGCAATTGTTTTTTTAAATGTAAATAATGATCATATTGCCCTGCTGTAATTGACAGCCCTACAGTAAATAAGTGAAATATTTGTTTCCCCACTTCATCTTCTGGTAAGTCAGGTTCCTTTCTAGAATGTTCTTCATTCTTTGCTCTCAGTTCCTCCTTATATATGCACACACACTCACAGTCCCCCTTGGGTATGGAACGAGCATGAGAAGTGACCTGACTGAGAACTGAAACACATGTTTCATGTCATCCTGTTGGCTTTTGTAAAATGCGCTCCTAAAAGTTGGTCTGAGAAGAAGCTGGTGGAAACCTGTAGTCTAAACCCCTCGCTCAGCTTCCACCTCATTTTGTGCGTTCCCACAAACCTCAGCTATTTTGGATTGTGTGCCAGAATGGTTACTTAGCCAAAGTTCTTTGAGATCATGCAAAGCAACACATAATTTATCCAAATCCAATTTTTAGACACATTTTTATTTTGAACTACTATTCTGCTCTATTAAGTTGGGTTTTTAGAAAAGACATGTAACTAATCAGAATCAGAAAATTTCCCCAGAGGAAATTGCTTATGTAATGACTGCAAAAACACACAGAGACACAGAGACAAGAACAATATAAAATATAAAGTCTAAATAAAATCTAAATAAAAATCTAGACAAAACCTCAGTATGAAAATACACTGTGCTATATACAGAAATGCTGGGTAGAAGTACTGTACACAGTTGAGTGAAATCTACCGACACAAATGGTAGTTTGGAGTACGTTATTGCACTTAGTAGAGATCAGTAGTAATATTGAGTAATAAAAAGTAATATTGACATAAGTAGTGATATTGCACATGAAAGACTATTGCACATAAGATATTGCAGGTAATGAAGTGATTCAGCACCCATTTAGAAAACGTCACAGGATACTGCACATGGAAATGACAGCTGCACATGAGATATTGCACATAATGATAATGTTTAACTCCCGATAAGAACATCGCACAATATTCCACATAGTAGACTGTTGCATCATAGCAAAAATAATGCACATAGTCATACACAGAGTGATTTAAACCCAGTCATTACACAACAAGAAGCAACAGGCTACTGCACAGATTTTTGTGTGGATGTGAGACAGAGGGAGGAGTTGTAGAGTCGGATGGGTGGGTGTGTGACAGAAGGAGGAGTTGTAGAGTCGGATGGGTGGGTGTGTGACAGAGGGAGGAGTTGTAGAGTCTGATGGGTGGGTGTGTGACAGATTTCCTGTGGTGTTCAGTGGAGCACTTTAAGCTAGTGAGCAAATATTACCAAATTTCTTGCAAAAATTACTTTGTTAATATTGGAACTTTGTTCCAGAACATCACATTATACGCACAGTTGAATGTGTGTACTATAGAATTAGCAGGTTATTAATGTTAAAGTTAATTGTAGACTCATTTACACTCTATAGTGTACCTATGGCATATATAGTCCAGATGGGGTAGTAGAAGTCAAGAAAGAGAATTCACAGACTGTCTTGTCAATGAGCGTTGTGTTCGACAGCGAACTGTTAAGTTCCAGAGTTCTCCCAGATGAAAGATGAGGCGTGCTTGCCCTCCACTGAGTGTGTGTAGGGCTGCAGCAGTCTCAGCAGCACCATGATGGTGGCTGCCTGCAGTGTTGGGCACAGCACAGTTTTGTAAACTGAAGTGCACCCGAACCCAGAAGCGATAACTGTGCCACATCTGCATAGCTAATAAATGTACCCTTTACACCCACCACCAACTGAATGCAGCACATCACCAGTCACGAGCCTCTGAAGCACAGTTCTAGACTTTGAGTCCATTGTTTGGTGCTTGTTGTGAACATTATGCCGCTAGCATGTAAACAGTACAAAGCAGCCAAACATTTCATTTTGTTTTACTGCTACATATTGTGATTCTGGTACCTTTCAAGGTATTAAAGGGCCCATGTCACTTTTCTAGAAGTAAAAAGGCTTAATGTCTGTAAACATAGTTTAAAATAGTACATTTACTCTCCCCATCCATACAGACTAAAAAACTCGTTTTCAAATCATAATTTTTGTGATGTCACAAAACCAGCACATTTAAATATATCTCCTTATTCTTGCAGTTTAGCCACGTCCATTCATGCACTGAATCACCAGCAATTTTAAGAGTTAAAGATTGAAATAATTTGACTTTTGTTGGATTACATGAAGTCCTTGATTCATCATAACACCCAGTAACTCACCTGGAACGCCCAGTCAGAAAAGTAGTTAGAGGCTCGTTTGCATATTGCAGCCTTTTGCGATATTACTATTGCAGAGACTGATATTGCGATAACGGTTAGCAGATGATATGTTGTGCAGATCTAGTCTCTATCCACATTTCCACCCAAGGGCAGACAGGTTCTAGCGGAGTGTCTGTAAGACACCCTGTGCCTGGAGTAGTGCTGCCAGCTTTCCTCAGGCATATTTTATGTTGATTTTTTAGCATGGGTGAGAGTGAAAACCTAGAAATGGACAGGACCATTTTTCCCCTGCTGACTACATTACTGTAGGCTAGAAGCTACTCCTCTTTTTGTGATTTGTTTGTTTTATATATATATGCACATACCATGCAGCAAGGAGTTCTTTCTCAGTTTTGGCTGGTTCATCTTCAGGAACACAACCAGCAAACCTAATTATGGGGTTAGTGTCAAGCAAGGCGACTGAGTCATGGATTCCTTTTGTGGTGGTGAGGTATCTGTGTCTCGCGCAGAAAGACTGAGTTTGGTCAACACGTAATTATTATTGAGGACAGTTTTGTATCATGGTTGAGGGCCTCTGTTGTTGGAGTACAGTGCGCTCCCTCCCATGGGATCTCATTGAGCTAGCTTTACTAAGTGTGTTACCTTTTTTAGTAACCAAGGGCATTTTCTCCCCATAAACATGCCACAGCAACCTTCTCGTTTCTGCTGAAACTCACTACTACAACCGTCTTCACATTTCTCGTGAAAAACACAACACCAACCGTCTTCACATTTCTCGTGAAAAACACAACACCAACCTTCTTCACATTTCCACTGATGCTAACTACAAAAACCTTTACGTTTTCCATGAAACTCACTACACCAGCCTTCACAGGGTGGTGGTGGCCTATTGGGTAGGATGCTTGCCTCTGGACCAAGAGGTCATGGGTTCGAATCCTAACTTCAGCAACTTGAGCAAGATGCTTAACCCCAAGTTGCTCCAGGAAGACTGTCCCCTGTAGTTAGGGAACGGAAGTCGCTTTGGATTAAAGCATCTGCTAAATGCTGTAAATGTAACTGTACACAATCCTTCAGGGCAGCTGGTGGCCTAGTGGTTAGGGAGTTGGCCCTGTGATCAGAAGGTCGTGGGTTCGAATCAGAAGACTGCTAGTGGCACTACTGAGGTTCCCTTGAGCAAGGTACCATCCCCACACACTGTGCCACCGCACTGCACTGTGTTCCTGGCTGCCCGCTGCTTCACTTGGTGAATGGGTTAAATCCAGAGAAGAATTTCGTGCTGTTCACACTGTGGTGTGTTCACGTATGACAAAAATGGTCACTTTACACTTCTTCACATTTCTCCTGATACACACTACACCAGCCTTCTTCACATTTCTCCTGATACTCACTACACCAGCCTACTTCACCTTTCTCCTGCTTCATCATTCAAGAGGTTTGAATTTTTTTTTTGTTTGTTTTGAGGCGACCATAAGACCATGTAGTCTTTGATCCTGAAAGAACAAGCTCAGTTGTAGAATAAGAGTGAAACACACATTTATGTCTATGAAACACAAGAAATTTACTTCAATATGTTTCAGGTAACTTTGCTAAGCTAAGACAAATGTCTTTAAATGTTAGCAAGCAAGCACTCTTTCTACTTGCCAACATTATCATATTCACTAGTTAGCAATGTTACCTCATTTATATCAAACAAGTGCTGGTGTGATGTTCTTTGGTCTGTGGGATTTTATGGAAAACTCATTCTGAATGCAATATCCATTTGTAGGCCTTCATCCTTTTTCCACAGCCGTCCTGTTGCCCTAGGTTGAGATCTACTGTTGTAGGATAATAAAAAATATGTCTTTACTAAGAATACAGAGTGACCCTGTGAGTAAAAAGAATCGTATTTTGTATAACACATATTTTAGCCATGGTCACACAGGCAGATTCCTCACCAAATCAAGTAACTTTGCTCTGTTTTTAAAGTAAACAGTGGAAGTGTTTTGTTTGGCCTTGAGTGAACTGTGTTGAGAGACCTCATGTGAGGCACTATTTGCTGGGACATTTGGTGCTGCTATAAATGATCTCTAGCTCTAGTTTGTAATTAAAGAGCTCTATCCATGTAAATGTTTTAGTTTTCTATATATAAAGGCGCACTAAGAGATATCTGCTGTTTGTATGGTTTTCTGAAGGGAATCATAATTGATCATCATCAGCCAAGATCAGAATGGGCAATAACACAGTCGGCAATCAGCCAGTTTGTTATTTTGATTTTGGCCAGTCTGTTTTGTAAGAGCTCTCATTCTGTATTTGAATGCTGCTGCTGCATGTGTATCAACAGTCTTAGCGTAATTATACATGATTCAGTGTGTTAAATAGCCAACCATAAGAATTCATGATGGGTGCATCCCTAATTTTCACCATCAGTAATGTCATTTAGTCCCCTTTCTAAGTAACAACATGCTGAGGATCAATGTTTTTGATATCAGTTACATTTGATCCTCAATGCTTTCCATCTATTTACTATTGTTAAATAACATATGGATCTTATATGTGTGTATTATTAGGTTTAACAGTCTATTTCTTTGCAGTCAGTAACAGAAGCATGTTTGCTTGTTTTACAACCTTAAAAGCTCAGTTTAAGGTAGAATGGAGTAATTCAGTGAAATTCTGGCAATGAACTTGGAGCACTAAATTAGCAATGAAGTGGCATTTTGACACTTGACTATATGAGCTAGGCCAGAGAAATTTTCGATTTTTCATGTTGGCCCAGGGGCTAACAAAATGCCACAACATGTTTTAATTTTGAGCTAAGCCAGAACAACCCATTTTTATATGCTTTGAATAGTGTCTCCGAACAATTGTCCAAATACCCATATTCAAGATCACTCTTACAAATAATTCCATGTACACTTCATATGCAGCTATAACGACTGTATGTTTGTTTTATTTGTTTTTAATCAAATGCAAATATTACATTATGTAACATAACATTGTGTCAAATAGACAGATGAGTCTGACTGGATTTTGCTAAGCTAGATAGCAGGGATGATACAGAAGAAAGTTCCAGACATAAATCTTATAAAATCTTTTTTTTTTTTAGTGATATCCTTTTATTGTCATTTTCATTGTTCATTGCATTTACCAAATAAAAAGCCAAGTTGCTATTTCATTGCTAATTTAGTGCTCCAGGTTCGTAAGTAGTGTAACTCCTAAACTATATGAGCTACGCCAGAGAATTTTTGAAATGTTCATTTTTCATGTTGGCCCAGGGACAAACAAAATTGCCTGAAAATGGTTAAATGCTGAGATGGTCAAGTGTGGACAATAGCAAATATTTGCTGAGTTGAGGCAGAATGACCCAAAGGCTGTTCAGGCATTTGTTTTTCATAGAATTGAGCCGAATCTGTTGGGTTGTGCACACCATCTGTAAAGAAAGAAGGATGAGTCATAACAAAAGCCTCATCATGTCTGGTTCTGTTGCTTGCTTGGTTTAATTATTTTTTTAGAATGGAATGAACTTGCACTTTTAATAAACGCTTCCCACCTGATGAGTACAGGTACAGTTCATTCTAGGGCTAAACAGTATAGTGATTTTTTTTTTTTTTTTTCTTTTCTGACCAATGTTGCGAGTACAAATTATTTTCTATATATTAAATTCTGTATTGTTGGCCTACATACTGTGAAACATTTGCCATGCATAATTACAGTGGTAAATTGCTCCAATTGAAAAGAATCAGATGAAATGATGCGGTTCTGAGGATCACTGTTTATTTAAACAAACAAAATTAAATATTAAAACTAGTATCAGAGTGCTAACATGATATTAGATGAAAAATGTTAATAGATTTTTATTTTGAGGACCAATACAAATCTGCATTTTTAAATGTACTATATAAGGAATGTGGAAGTTGATAGCCATCTAAACCATGAACAATGTACAGAACTGCTCATAAACACTGCAAAATTAGTTTTTTCCACTTTTGTCTTTCATTGACTGCACTGTCATCATAGTCAGTCAACCCTACAACATTTTAGGAGCAAAAGAGGCTTTATCTCATGCTGACTGAAAAAAGTATAAGCTGTTTATGCATGCTAAAACAATAAACTGAAACAGAAGCTGCCAGATAGTAGCTGTAGGATGTGGGCATATTGTTGCTTCTGATTGGTTGAACTCATCTAAATGTTGATCGCTGCCTCATTGTGATAAGGCTTCACAGACTAGCTCTTGAAATTTGACAGCCGTTCTCTTTGAAACTGCAATTTCAGTGTAAACACAATCAACCCTAGTTCAGTCTCTTTTCAGATGAATTACTATGGTTGCTTTTTCTCCAGAGCTGTCAAAAGACAAAATAGTTATTTGTCATTGTTGCGATAGTTTAAGCTGCCTTTGTCCATCAAGTGAGAAATGCTCCATAGGAATGGTCCCCTTGTTTATAAAATCACTAGGATATTTGTTGACTGAAAACCGCATCAGATTTACCTGGTGTGTAAAAGCAAAGCTGTGTGATTCCCCATTTATGTTAATGTTCTAGAGTATTTCGGCTGTAATTAAAAAAAAAAAAAAAAAAAACTTTTTCTTTGCTAGGTTAACGCAGTTTCATCATCCAATTATAGCTTTTGTTTCGTATGTAGATTTTCTGGAAGCACAGCAGTTGTATCAGTGTATCAAATAATTCTGCCTGTCAACTTGAATGACATCTCTGAGGCACTTTTTGTAGTAGACTGTGGTATCCATGTCTGTGATTCTGAATGTGCTTCACTGGTTTGTGAGAATAGAGACAGACTATAGTAAACTTATTTTAATAGTCCAGAATATCATTTAATTTTTTTTAATTACAGTTTGAGTCTATGACATGGTTATAGGCCCTGACTAAACAGCCACATATGCAAAGTCACGCATATGTGGCTTCTATAGATAGACACACTCTAGCGATTGATTTCAGAAGGATTGTCGGTCATGTTTTTCTTTTTTTTTTTCTTCAATTTATTGATTTGTTGTTTCTTGTTATTTGTCTTCAGATTGATGGTCACAGGACTGTGATCTCCACCGTGGTCAGATTTATGAGGGCAGCCCCTGTAGATTAATAGTAAGTACTGTTATAATCCCTCAGGCGTTTCTTTGAGATAATAAACAATTGAATACATACTATTTTGGTAACACATTGCTGTTATTTCATATTACAATCAGCCCACTAAACTTGGCGGTCTAACTTGTTCTATGTTGTTATCCTCATTTGGCGTACAGTCCCAGTTCCTTTTGAGAGACGTTTGTTTTGGTTCTTCATTGGTGTCAATGTGTTCTGCTTGTGGTGCTACAGTTCCTTTTTTATGTTTGCAGGTCATGCAGCACCCAAATTTTGAGACGAGACATCCGCTGCAGCCAGAAGAGCAGGAGACCGGTTATGACCCTCTGCACAACTATAACCGAAATAAAACCCGTAAGTGGAAGTCATCGTTGTTTCATATTAACCCAACATATGAAATGAAGGAAGCATGACTGTAGAGCTCTTACTCTTTTATTAGCATTTTGAAATGAATGGTGGTGATCAACAGCGTAATCAGATATTCTTGCATATTATGTCATTGGCTGTTGTCTTGTAGTCTTCTATATGTCCAGTGATGACTACAACAGCACCTATCTACACATACCTACATTACCACCATGATCTATGAATATATTTGTTTGTTTGTTTGTTTGATTTCCAACAAGAGCTATATAAATGAAACACGTTGCATCAGAAGCAGTAACCACTCTCCTTCTGCACCACGCTGCTGTGATTTGCATAGCGCTCTTGTGCAACTGGTGTGAGCTTTTGTGCCAACCAAGCACGTCGAGCGCTTCTGCAGAGGTCGCACATGTACAAAACCCAGTTTAAGTTCCACACACATTTACTGCGTAACTCTCCTGCTGCACACTCCCACCTCACACTTGTACCTAGTGCTGCCCACTTATGGTCAGATCACCTAAGATGTATGTAATGGCATTTGTGAACAAGGCCTAGGACTCACTGAAATTACTAACCACACATCTGCCACTGGACCCAAGAAGGACTAATAACAAAAATACAAACATCTTTTTCAATGATGTGTGAGAACACTTTTTTCCCCTCTTTGGTAGTAACTTATAAACTACTAAGACCAGTAGTCCTGTACCACTAGTGTCTACACAGGAGAAACACCATCAAGACCATTTTTTATTCCTAATTTTTTCATTTAATGTTTAATCATTGTAAGATGTTTCACGCTGAGTTATGGATAAAGCTGATGAAGCTTTCACTCTATTGAAATGAAAAGTTCACGAAGTGGGCAAAAAATGGAGTATTAGTTAAAAGATATTTCTTTTCTTTTTTTTTTTTTGCCACAATGGCTCAGTGTTAAGTACTCTGCTAAAAATAAAAATTAAAAAAAAGACAGCTGCTTAAACAAAAGTTTAACATTCTCACAGCTGAAGCTCTGTGTGTGTGGAAAGGTTTAATGCTCTGCTTCAAAGTTTTGAACATTAAAAAGGAGTAGACAAACCAAGAACTACTCCGAGCCACAAAATGCCTCTTCATGTGAAAGATTGCTTTAGTGTTTTTTTGTATTTGTTTTCTTTAAAGCTTGGACTCTTGAGCTTGGGCTTTGTCGTTCCCTCTCTGGCATACATTTAAATTGTCACAGATATTCTGAATGTTACTGTAAAATACCCATGGTTTTAAATAGTTGAACATTCAATATGTACCAATACGTTAATCCACATTTTCAAAAATGGATTGTTGTTCCATCCCTACTATTTTAATGACCTTGTAATTCAAATTATAGAAGAATATTTGGACAAAACCATAGTCTTTGGAACTTTTCGCTTAACCACAGAACATGATGGGAGGTTATCCTGGTGCCAATAGCAAACTACAAAACATGTCCTCAAAGCCCTGTTGCTTTGGAAAAAATTACCTTCTGTCAATTGCTGTAAATGATCAAAATCTAGGTTTCTCTTACTTTGAGCGGTCAGTATAAAGTGCATTTGTTCAAAGTATGTCTCTAGTTCAGCAGAGGAGTTTATATCGCTATCTGCTGCATATAGCTGATTCATTCTGATGCCTTTCAGTCGCATGAATCCTTTATGGAATTCACTAGCAAGCTAGCAAACAGAAGAGCTCTGCTGTACCGGAGGATAATGTGGAGCCTAAATCTTACATTTTGTTCAGAGATTTTAATCACTTTAGTACAGTGAAGGGAAGACAGAAAGACCATAATGGCTGTGTAAAAGCTTTTTTTTTTTTTTTTCTTATGTTCAGGTATAAATGGTGTCTTACAAATTAAAATAAAATTCAAGCAAAGTGAATTTTGACTGAAATGCATATCCTTACGCTCAAGGTTCAAGGTTACTTTATTGTCATCAGCAGCTGTGTACACATACATAGTGTAATGAGACAACGTTTCTCCACGGACCACAGTGCAACATGTAGGAACATACAACATTCAACAGTCAACAGAGTGCAGGTTATAACAGACAGTGGACAACAGACAAACAATAAATAGACCAGATCAAGTGTGGACATTACGTAAACCTGGAATGATAAGTATTGCACTATGGGTATGATTACTGCACAGGAGGCAGTTAGCAGCATTGAGCAAAGTGCAAGGGATGACAGAACAGAACAATAAATAGGCAGTAAAGTGGTGTAACAGTAATATGAGTGGAGTGTGAGTCTTAGACAGTCTACCAGAATGAAATGAAACATATTCTTATTGCACAGGACAGTTAGCAGCATAGAAAACCACAATGAGTAAGTGTAAAATTATAATTAGTCAGTGACAGGTCATCAGGGTGCCTGTATTGGCAGTAAACATCATTACGGTAAAGTAAAGTGCAGGTGCTAATTAAAAGTCCAGAGTGTAGTATAAACAGTATAAACAGTATAAAGTGAGCTCAAGAAGTGAACTGGGCAAAAACAATCTAAATAGTCTAAATTACTCTCAGTTTGGAATATCATACCTTAAAATAAGCAAATAGTGCTTTGCTGTAGCCAGGTCTTCAGAAGTAAAGCCACCAGGCGGCATGCATACTGGCGCTACAGCTTCTGCTGCTGGGAGAAGCACAGAAACAGCAGGCTAGCAGCATCTGATGTAGCTTCAAATGGAACCAGGACATTGCTTCCTGTAGTGCTTTGAAGTCGTGTGTTCGACTCCAAGTCAAATCACAGGGAGGCACTCTCACACACATCAGAAAACATGCTGTGGTGAATTTTATTTTAGTGCTCAGTGCACAATAGTGGCGTACATTTCGGTTCTGAAACAGATAATGTCCCTTTTTCAGAGTTCAATAATGAATGAATATAGAATGGCTGAGTGCAGTTTTTAGCAGAACAGTTTGTGCAGCTGTATTCAGTGCTTGGGTAGCTAGCCTCAGGCTTAGCACAAAAATGTTTCCCTTATTTATTTCTTTTTTGTTAAATTGGTTCCCAGTCATGGTGTTGAGTGTGTGCTGAAAATGTGCAAATGTGAAATATTTGCTGAATATTCTGAAATATTACAAATAGCTGCATCATTGCGTAATGCTGTCATATGTTGCAGTTGCCCTCGCAGTGTTTTATAAAGCAGCACTGTTCCCTGTCGTATTTTGCAAAGTGTTGCATCATGTATCATGTTGTCAAAATATTGTTCTACAGCTTACTGCCAAGGAAGATTCCTCGGTAGCGTCCTGCGCCTGTTAAGAAGGCTGAAGGAGTTATTCAAATGGAAAACGAGAGACAGAAATAAAGACTGAGGTGGGAAGACTAAATGAGCGAGACAGTAAAGGAGAGGTATTCATGGTGTATTCATTTCTTTTTCAGGTGCTTTGTCAGACAGTGCTGCTGAATCTACCTTCCAGTCATACAGGTCAGTAAGTATTACTGATACCACAAACCTCTTCTAAATGAATCAGAGAGGTGAATCCGTGGTCTTTTACTTTTTAATAGGGGTGGGCGATATACTGCCTACTCCACACTGAACCATGGTGTACTCAGAAAAATGTGTTGTATTGTTTAATAATAACGTATTTTAGTGTTGACCGCCTTTATTCTGTAATACCGTTTGTGTTTGCACTTTTTATTGCTTTGCAGAAAAGAGTGGGATGACTTGTTCCAGAACAGTAACTATCTGGCACGGATCAGACAGGCAGGCATTAACGGCCGATTACGGAGCAGCCGATTCCGCAGCGTATGCTGGAAGGTAAGCAATGGGATCATCCCATATAGTTGCTACTATACTGGACTCAGTGGTGACATTTATCATGCAAATGTGTGTTTTGACACCTGCACACTCAATTTATCTGGTGGTGTTACAGCTCTATTTAGATCTCCTGCCTGAGGATAAGAGCCAATGGATCAATAAGACCAAGGAACTCCGAGCTCAATACGAGCAGATTAAACAGACAGTGAGTGTATTTGTGTTTTTGTGTGTAGGTGTGTGCACATGTGTGCATGTGACTGGACATCTAAAGCCTCAAGTCTGTCTTTCCCTTTAGCACATCACAAACCCACGCAAAGCTGCCGGCCAGCAGGACCTAGTGGTGAACAACCCTTTGTCTCAGGATGAGGGAGTGAGTGAGCAAGATGTTTATAGTCACATTGAACATATATCTAGTGTCTTATCATTTACCCCGCGTCTTTCTTTCCCTCTGTCCAGAGTTTATGGAACAAGTTTTTCCAGGATAAAGAGTTGCGGGCGATGATCAATCAGGATGTTTTGAGAACGTGAGTTCAAAAAATGCTTCCTCTCACACTCACTTATATGGGCCATATGTTGTTAACCTTTAAGACTTTCCAGATTTATCAAAATGACACATAATTAGAAACCTCACTGACTGGAAACCTGAAGTCTCAGAACCATCTATATTTAGGTATTTGACTGCATGAATATGTAATTTGAAAAGTTTTGTTTAAGGGTATTACAGTTTCATTATAATTTGAAAAAAATCTGAAAGCAAATATTCAAAACACTGCAACAAAATGTAAAACTGTATTGCTGATACAGTTCCTTCCAAGGGGCTCTTGTTTGCCGTGTTTTGCAGAAACAGATAAATTTGTGAAGGTCAGTAGTTTAGTTAAAGTGACCACACACTAACATTTGGCATCAACTCGAACCATTCGGGGGACTCCCAGCACTGTTCCGTTTCTCTGTGTGCAGCAGTTTTAGTGCAGATTTTGCAGTTACTTTAATTACTCTTTTGTGTTGTTGATATTTTAACTTGGAGGATTGGAAAATGCAGACATGCTATGTACAACAGTCAGCCACAACATTAAAACAGACGGACGTGAGGTGAATAACATTGATTATCTTGTTACAGTGACATCTGTCAAGGGGTGGGATATGTTAGGCAGCAAATGATCCGTCAGTTTTTGAATGTGATTTGTTGGAATCAGGAAAAATGGGCAAGTGTAAGATCTCATGACTATACAGCTGGGTCAGAGCGTCTATAAAATGGCAGGTCTTGTAGGGTGTTCCCAGTATGCAGTGGTCAGTACCTACCAGAAGTGGTCCAAGGAAGGACAACCAGTGAAGTGATGAAAGGGTCTTGGGTAGGGTTTTTGGGTACCACTTTTTTACAAACCGATACGAGTACGAGTATTTTTATTTGTGTACTTGCCGATACCGAGTACCGATACCGAT
>JBBPCZ010146335.1:5000-19471 GCA_037974445.1 Brycinus macrolepidotus | reverse complement strand
AGGAGGTGAACGATTCCGGTGCTTCGCAAAATTAGAACCGGTTCTAAATCGGAACCGGGTTTCGATTCCCACCCCTACTCAGAAGACATGTGTAGGTCTTTAAATTGCATAGTTTGTGTTGTAGACGTCATGACTCCTGGTTTTATTCTCCATCACTGTAAGAAATCCCTGTTAATAATTTTCTGTACAGTGAGTCATTTCACACCAAACCACAGACCTGCACCAATAATCACCTGATCTTTATACATGAACAACACACTTAAAACCCTAATATATAACATGCAATTGATAAGTGCGGCCAACTAAAAAATGCAAATGATCAGTTCACACAATATAAAGGACAAAATCCTGGTCAGAAATGCTAATTTTTCACCTAGTTAGCACATAATGCTAATGCTAGCTAGCAATACTACTGCAGCGGACGACTTCCCTGATTTTTCCCGTCTGAGTGTGACGTGATGTTTGTGGTTTAGCTGAAGCAGAACAGCTTACTTGCATGCACTGTCATTTCTGTTGCTTTTATGTAATTTACATCTCTTCTTATTCTGAGAAATCTCTTTTCTGCTCAGTGTTTCTCACATTCTTTCTCTTGCTGTCTCCTTCTTTCGTTTGTCCTCCTGTTTTTTCCTCTTGTTTCATCTCCAGGCAGTGTTGTCACTGTGTTGGATGTTTCTGAACCACCCTTAAAGACTCGTCCTCCTTTGCCCCCTCCACCAAGTCCATCCCTCCGCCCAGCGGCCTCCCCAACCACCCGCTCTAGACCTCCTCGCCCCCCAGCCCCACAGGGAGTGCCCTCCTTCTCCCGCTCCACACCCACCAACCGTCCAGCCCCGCAGGGACTTCCCCCCACCACCTGCTCCACACCTACCATGCCTCCAGTCCCGCAGGAATTGACCTCCTGCTCCTGCTCCACACCAACCAACCCTCTAGACCTGCAGGGGGCACCCTCCTCCTGTTACAGCCCTACCAGTCCTTCAATCCTGCAGGTGGCATCCTCTTCCTGTTACACCCCTACCAATCCTCCAATCCAGCAGGGGGCACCCTCCTCCTGTTACACCCCTACCAATCCTCCAATACTGCAGGGCGCACCCTCCTCCTGTTACACCCCTACCAATCCTCCAATCCAGCAGGGCGCACTCTCCTCCTGTTACACCCCTACCAATCCTCCAATACCGCAGGGCGCACCCTCCTCCTGTAACACCCCTACCAATCCTCCAATCCAGCAGGGGGCACCCTCCTCCTGTTACACCCCTACCAATCCTCCAATCCAGCAGGGTGCACCCTCCTCCTATGGCTTGACATCTGCCAATCCTCCAGCCTTAAAGATGGCGCTCTCCTCACCCCCTCTCGCAAAACAGGGCGGACCCTCTCATTCCCTTTACATACCTACCAGCCCTGCGGCCCTGCAGGGGGAGCTGCTGAGTCCCCAGATGCCCAGCCCCCCTCCTGCACTGCCCAGAATATTCCAGCCCACACCTGGCTCAGGTAATACTCTGCTCTGACCTCCACCTGCTGGTCGGGTTTAAAACATTTTAAACTGTCATTCACTTTTCAACAGGGAAACAGATTAAAAACCACTTAAAGAGCTTTTGTGAAAGCTACATAAGCGCAGCAGCCAAGAAAACAAAATTATGAACAATAAACCTAAAATACAACTGAGCTCAAAATCCGTGGGTTGGTGCCGTCGACTCGTGGGATGTGTGATAGTGACGTGATCAGTGTGACAGACTTTCTATAAAACTCAGGGGGTGTTTTGGGGGGGGGGGGGCTTGGCGACATGCCCCCATGTCACCATTCTGAAACAGTACATCACGGTTTAGTCTTAGCGTTCCCTAGCAACGAATTGTGAACGGCAGAAGTAAATCCCCGAGTCAAATTAGAATATAAAATAATTGAAGGACAGTGTGTGAGATGCTCCAAAGTCTTCTACATAATGAGCATCAGAAACGTTGCTGTTGTCCTCCTGACCTGGATGAGACGGCAGTTAGATGACACACCGCACTCCCAGACGAGGTGGTCCGCTGGCCGCATGTGCTTTCTCCGATATTCCCTATAAAATAAAACCAGAAGCTCTCGTCCCTCAAACAGCAACAAGAGAAAAGAGAACTCAAAGTTCCGTAACGTAGCGCACTCCCAGGCGCTGACTTGTGTTTGCAGTGTTCTGTGGAGATCGTGTGTGTGGTGCAGGAACAGAACGAGACCCGTCTCTGGTACCGCGCCGGTAACGCTCGCTGTGAGCTAGCTCAGAGATAAACAGTTTAGCACTTGTGGCTAGTTAGCCTAGCATCAACTTCCAGACGGCTTCTGCTCTCTGAGTAAAATTTGAAAGTTGCAGGAGAGCTCCATGCACAATAAAGAGTGACTCCGTGTTAGCCTGCTGCTAAAACAGCTAGCATGGGAAGCTCCAGCCCTGTGCTAACGGTGTTAGTTTTGCTATCATCAGTTGACTAGCATGAACCCGTCACTTTCACTCTCACTTTCACTTTTGTCACCTTGGAAAACAATATGACACCTAAACCCAGCGTGACGCCACCGTGGGCATCCGTTAGCAGTTAGCATTCCAACAGTCAGGTGGTCAGAGACCGTTCCTCTCCTCACTGCTGTCTGATTTTATTTCTCCACTAACTGCTCCTTTCAGTCCTCTTTATCTCTGCTGTCTGCAGTTCTGCCATCTTTCCAGCGGAGGCTCTCTGGTCCTGAAGCTCTGGACGCTCCTAAGACCTCTGAACTTCTGCTGCACCGCTCTGAGTCCGCTCCCTCCAAACCCACCGCACCTTTCCTCCATCAGCCCACCACCACCAACACACTCAAAGGTGCTGGTGCTGTTTAAAGTGACAGTCCACTGGTGATAGTCCACTGGTGATAGTCCACTGGTAATATTCCACTGTTGATAGTCCACTGGTGACATTCCACTGGTGATAGTCCACTGGTAATATTCCACTGTTGATAGTCCACTGGTGATATTCCACTGGTGATAGTCCACTGGTGATATTCCACTGGTGATAGTCCACTAGTGATAGCCCACTGGTGATATTCCACTGGTGATATTCCACTGGTGATAGTCCA
The DNA here is from genome assembly GCA_037974445.1 of Brycinus macrolepidotus. Classification (NCBI taxonomy): domain Eukaryota; kingdom Metazoa; phylum Chordata; class Actinopteri; order Characiformes; family Alestidae; genus Brycinus; species Brycinus macrolepidotus. The sequence goes on along the minus strand of JBBPCZ010146335.1, from coordinate 16,405 downwards.
CTGGTGATATTCCACTGGTGATAGTCCACTAGTGATAGCCCACTGGTGATAGTCCACTGGTGATAGTCCACTGGTGATAGTCCACTAGTGATAGCCCACTGGTGATATTCCACTGGTGATAGTCCACTGGTGATAGTTCACTGAAAAATAAAGTGTACACAGTCCACATTAGGTGTGGTCGATCAGCCAAGACATTGTGTCTAAAGTTTTCTTCTGAAGTTTTTTCCTCTCTGGCGTTATGAGGCCAGTAAAGACAATAATCAGTGAAAGCTCGTGGCCCATCAGTCACTCGAATGATCACTCGACTAAAACGTGTTCGTAAAGTTGACATCTAATTAAAATATTTCACATGGAGAGCAACTTCAGCCCTGAACTGTGTGCAGGTGTTCAGTGAGATCTGAGGACGTAACTGCTGCACCATTTAAGGTGTAATGGAAAATCTGAATAAGAAACTGGGAATTATGAAGGCCAGTTCAGTTCAACTCAGTTCAGTTCAGCTGAGTTCAGTTCAGCTCAGTTCAGTTCAACTCAGTTCAGTTCAGCTGAGTTCAGTTCAGTTCAGTTCAGTTCAACTCAGTTCAGTTCAGTTCAACTCAGTTCACTTCAGTTCAACTCAGTTCAGTTAAACTCAGTTCAGTTCAACCAAGTTCAGTTCAGTTCAGTTAAGTTCAGTTCAACTCAGTTCAGTTCAGTAATCTCTAATAGACTCTAGAAGCACCGAACATGTCTTGGCTCTTGGACTACATTTGGGATGGGGGGGGGGGTGACGGATGAGTTGGATTTTTCGCTGAACTGTCGCTTTAAAGGTTTTCTGTTTATCTTCTTCTCTTTCTCTCCTTCTCTGTGTGATGTCTAGATTTCTCTGCCGGTCCTCGTGGGAATGTTTTTAAGCCGAAGATAGTTCAGGATTATGTCTCTCCCTCTCCTGTTCCTTTCTTTGAGCCTTGCTCGCTCTCTCTCTCAGACCCGCTAAAGCCAAGTCTGACTCCAGTCTCAGGTACGCTGGAATGGACAGGATAAATAAAAAATCACTCACTCGGGATCAATAAAAAAATCACTCCCTCGGGATCAATAAAAAAATCACTCACTCGGGATCAATAAAAAATCACTCTCTCAGGATCAATAAAAAAACAATTCATCATTTTAGTGATGACACAAAACCACAGTGTATTTACATATATAGACTACATTTAGCCTACAGCAGTTTAGCCCCGCCCACTCATGTTGAAGTTATAAGCAGCTTGGACTGGTTTTTAAGCCACAATATAGGTCAGCCAATCAGAACAGAGCTCATTTACATATATCAGTCTTAAAGACACAGAAACAGAAACAGCCCGTGTGATTCTTTGAGAGAAAGAGAGATTGGACAGTCATGTAAGATGAATTGCAGCAGTAAAATACAAGAACATTACAGGTTAAGGGCTGGTAGAGAGCTGCTTTATCGCTGTGCTGCTCTTCTGTTAGTCAGATTTTGGGAATCTTTATCGTTCTCAGTCGTCTGCAGCGTGTCAACAGGAATCATTTTATCTCTTTATTTCACAGTTTCCTCTCAGAAGAGTGACCGAAGCCCCCTTGCTGCCCCTCCCTCCTCCTGCCCCCCCTTCAGTGACCCTATGACCTCTGTTCCTTTGCTGAGTAGCCCTGATCTGGATGCTCTGTCTGACCCGCCCCGTCTCTCTCTGGCTCCGCCCCCTGACTCTCCACCCTCACTTTCCTCTGTTCCTGGCCGGGACCCCCCAGTTCCACCAGAAAATGTCCCACTGCCCCAACCGGACGGGGCCTGTGCTTTAAAACCATCGCCCCCTCCTGTTCCTTCTGCTCTGTCTGCTGTCTCTAGTCCTGCAGCTTCAGGTACGAACCGGAACCTCACGCTCCGCCTGTCCTCCACGCCCCGCCCACAGTTACACCGCTGCACCTTTTAAGGCAAATAGAAAGCCACCTTCCCAAACACTGGCTGAGGCGAGTTTGGGATGATTTAGTCACGTGGTTAGCGCCGTGCTAATTGGTGGGGTATAAGCTTCTGTTACTTGTTAGCTACGTTAGCCTCAGAGCTCCAGCACTAAATCTGCAAAATAAAACAGTTTGGTCGCTTCAGTCTGGCAAGGTGGACCCTAATCTAAAATACACACTCAGATACACACTCACTCACACAGCTGCGTTAAAACACACGTCCGGCTTGTTAAATGCGTAACGTTCGCACTGCTGTGCCGAAAACACATGCGTCCAGAAGTCTGTGTGCACCTGCTTAAATGTGTGGATTTTCTAAGTGAAAATAATAACACACTTATTTACTAAACATGTCAGTCGCTCACACTTTACTCCTGAAATACACACGAGTTCGACAGTAAATCACCTGCGCTGCAGCTGAGTTTTTGTGTGTATTTGTTTTCTACAAAAATGAGGTTCGTGTTAACCGTACAGCACGCAGCACTGTTTATGTTTTCATAACAGCGTTTTGATTAAAAAGATAAAAGCAAATTTAGACTTAGATAATCATGTACTGTGGTGAAACCACAATAAGAGTAATTATGGTAAAATTTGTGTTTCGTCACATATAGGGATGGGCAATACATGATATGTCACAGTATTTATTTTATCTGTAAGAAGATAAAAGAACCAGCAGAGTCACATTTAAGAACCACTGCTGAACACAGTTGAGTTAAAAGTGTTTTTAATGTTCTGCACTAAATCAGACAGCCCCGTTACACTCTCTGGCCACATCACCCTGCTCAGAAAAACATTAAGACACGTTTACGCACGAGCCGGACGAGCTGGTTCTGTGCTGGGTTGATGGTTTTGGCAGCTTTCTCTTGGTGTGTGTGTTTCAGAGCTGCAGAGGGAGTTGAACACTTTGGCCGAGGAGGACAGCGCTAATCCGTTTCTCCAGGGTGAGTCTCTCTCACTCCCACCCGCACGGTGCCATCTGCGTGCCAAAGCTAATCTCACCCATCAGCTGAATGAACTTCAATACATTTATCTGATTCTCTTATCCAGAGGGGTTTGTAGTGTAATCCTGTTGCAGATCTCGGTAAATGTAGCACTAGAAGTCCTGCCCGAGGACTCTTACTGGTGTAGAGTTGTCTGTTGTGTGGAGGAGAGCGGTGTTATCCACTACGCCACACACCAACCAGCGTAATTCATTATTAACTTGAGTGTGAGAAAGGTGCTATATTAATAAATAAATAAAAAATATTATTTACTTGACTGTGGATGAAGCTCTAACCCGTGTGTGATTTCTCTCAGATGTAGAGACCCCCAAGCCTCTCCCTGAGGTGGAGGCCCCCCGACCCCCTCGGGCTGATGGTGGCATCGGCATCACTGAGTCTCCGTCAGAGTCCACCGGAGGAGAGCTCACATGGACACACACCGCTACTGACACACACACCGCTGCTGACACACACACGGCTGCTGGAAACACACACACAGCTCCTGACACACACACAGCTGCTGGAAACACATGGTGAGTTCAAACCAGCAATTCTAAACCTTCTCCAGTCTAAGGCCTCTTTAAATGATTGCAACACAAGAAGACACTTACGATAGGAGGCTGGTGTGGAGACACGAGTTTGGTGGATCGTCTCAAATACATAAGTATTAAGAGAGCTGAGCAGATTTATCAAACAAATATACACAAAAAGTAGAATTACAGTCCAAAAACAGTAAAACTCACAGAGAACCGACAAACACAGAGGGACTTACACACATGGCAAACAGCACCTGGGAGCTTGGGCCTATAGATCATACACAGGTGCACACACCGAGGGGGGGGCGAGATCAACACAAAACGAACACAACAAGAAACTCATTAACCCCAGCAACAGTGAAAATATTGCAATGATTGGGTTATAGAGCAGCATGGACACGCGAGTACAAAGTTTATTAAATGAAAACAAAACGCTGCATAAAACAATGAAACAACCGCTGAACTAGACACCATGAATTACCAAAACGAAAGAAAAAGGCTACACAAGGTAAACAGACGGAAACACGGAGGTGCCGATGCTGCAGGGACACACATGGACGAGGCAGGAGACAGGAGAACATGCGGCAGAACGTGACAGAGACCCCCGTCCCCAGAAATCCCGAGGACAGAGACTGGGGTACGACAGAGAGGACGGAACGGAACGAAGATGATAATCAGTGACTAAGAAATCTGCAGAACATCCAGAATGAACTTCCAACATTATTAATATCCAGAATATTTCATCCACGCTAAAGGCGGATGATGATGAAACATTACTGTCATTCAGTCGCTACAGGAGAAAACAGGAACTCACGCGCGCGTCACTGAGTGATCAGTGTGCTGGAGGTCTGCTGGAGGTTGTAGTTAGTTTGTATGTAAATATATCGAACTGTATAAAACTCACAGATCAGCACCTTGCAGGAACACTGCAGGCTTCACCTTCTCACAGAGAGCTGCGCTGAGACACGGTCCTGACTGTCCTCCACACTCACGCACAGACCTTCTCTGATCTTCAGCTGGTAGAGCGTCAGTCAGCTTTAACACAGAGTGCTCAAAGTTCACTATGTACATAAAATTCTTATCATCGCATAAAGCTTTTCTGTCACATTTCTGGGGAATATTTTACCACACAATGATCGGCATATACTCCTCCACCCCAGTCCTCCAGTAACTCTCTGTGAGGGAGATTTTAAAGGTAAACGTCTGGTTCCATTCATCATCACTGTGCACAATCCTGGAAGTTCAGGAAGTCCCTTTAAAATGTTTCTCTAAAGGATTAATACATTTTAGGCCAAAACCTCCTCAAAACTGTCATGAAACAAAGTCTCAGGCATCAGTCTGTCTGACTATTTATCTTTCTCTATATTTATCTATCTATATGGTCTTTGTGGTCTAATTTTTTCTCTCTTTTTCTGTGTTCCTGTCTTCCTCTCTCTCTTTCACTCTCAGCTTAAATCAAATTCCTCTAGATTTGGATTTGGAGCCTCTTCCAAAACAGCCCACCACTGACAGAAACACAGAGACCCCCCCCGAGCAGCTCAGCGCCCCCATTCCCCTCCCGCCTGAGTCTGGGGCCCGTGTAAACTCAGCACAACATCTGCCTGGGGTCGCTCTGGAGGATTCAGAAACTCCTGAAAGAACCTCATCTGAGCAGGAGGATCCCATCTGGTCTGCTTTAGAGGAGAAGGTGAAGGATCAGAAGAAAGAACTGGTCGTTGGAGAAGAACTTTCTTCAGATAAAACAACAAACAGTCTGGAAGATGAAGACCGTAGGCCTGGAGATCTGCCTGGAGCGGAGCAGCGGTGAGTGTGATGTGGGGAACCGGCATTATGACGGTTGATTGGTTGATGATAATCAGATTTACTTTTGGATCAGAATTACTCTTGCATGAAAATGTGATGGGAATATTGGTACATATGAAAAAGGACAGTACAGAATACAAATAAACACAAGGAAGTGTGTTGTTTGTGTGCTTCATGTCCATGCATGTTTTTCAGCTGTCATGGCCAGTTTGTACAGCTAGAACATTGTGGACAAATATGTTTCTGAAACTATTGAGTGCTGTTTTCTAAAAGATCCAGAACAGCAGAAGGTAGGTGTTTCTCCTCTAAAGCTGCATGTTCACTGTGTTTCTTACCTCATAGAGGGGATGAAGCCATTGACCGAGTAGAAGACCTGAATAAACCCGAAACTCCGGCCATTCATGTCTTAGCACAACCGAGAAACACTTTTATAGAGCAAGAACTGAAAGAGACGGAAGACAAAAGTGATTTTCCGTCCCCGATACAATCTGCACCTCACGCTCCACCTACCAGAACATCGCTGCACTTGGAGAATCTGTTTCCTGTTTTTAACTCCACATTAAATTGTAAGTCGGACAGAATGGTTTCAAAGACGAAGGTCACACCAGAAGCAGAGAGTCCATTATGGGCCAGTTTGGAGAAGAAGGTTAAGGTGACTGAGGATGAGGAATTAAGCCCAGGGAAACTGGAGGCTCTACAGGTGGATAAAGGGTAAGTCTGAGAACTTCTCCAGACCTGCTGATTGGTGTTTCGGTGGTTTAGTTGTGCATGAGTTTCCACAAACATGAATTTCCTGACATGTAGATCAGCCCATATTGATTCTATTCTGTTGCTTCTTTGGAGTTACTAAGAGACAATTCCTCGTTTAGCTGCATGTCTAAATGAAAGTATTTAAGTTGTGAAAGAAGTTGAGAAGGAGAGAAGGACACCTCACGCACTTCTCTTCACTGTGTAGCTTCGATGCAGAGGAGTTAGAGACTGAAACCCAGCCAGAAAAAACAGAAGCCTCTCCTTCAAACCAGCAAGGTGAAGATACCAATTTTGTTCGCTCCATGAAGGAACAGACAGTGGGGACATCCTGGACGGAACGTTCTGCTTTAGAAAACAGCTTTAATAGGGACGTTGATGCTGCTCAGAGTGAACAGGTTCAGCCTTATTTGCGTCCTGCTCATTCAGAACAACAAGAAGACGGAGATGCGTCTGCTTTGGGGAAAATCGCTGATCTTTCACTTGAGCGAGATTCGTCTGCAGCAGATAACGTCTCTTCGTCTGAGCAGGAGGAGATTTCTCCCGGGCTGATGAGGGGGATATTCGGAGTTTTGTACCAGGGGTAAGTGTAGGAAATGAAGGCATGGACAGTTTATTTCTGCTCATGCATGACTTGGGCTGTCCCTGCATGTATTATGATTTTCATACAACACGTGACCGGAGTAGCAGAAGGACATTCACTGTTTTGGTTGCATGTCTGTGTGTGAAGTATTTAGTTTTCCATCTCTCTGACAGGGTCGCAGGCTGCTATATTGAGCCTCTTTTCCACTGCAGGACCTAACAGTTACCGTGGCGCCATGGACTCGTGTAAATGAATACGGTTTATGCTGCTAAATCAAGATCATGACCATCAGTGTAAGCATGCTGTGGGCAAGAAAGATGTTGTTGCTCCATGTTCTCTTGACTGGCAGTGTGGAGGATTTTGAGTCGTGTTTTTTGGACTGTCTTTAGTTTGAAAAGTGCTTAAGCGGTTCTGTGGCTCTGAGCGCAGTTTGGTGCTCGTGCCGTTTACACTGTGCAGGAGAAACCGTGTGTAAACATTCCATGCTGAACTGTGTCCATGAAACACTTTTGAAACAGCAAATCTCTGTGATGTCTCGACCGTTTTGCCCTAAAGTAGAAAAAAGACATTAGAGAGGGTGACTTGTACTGGATGCAGATGCAGAGTTTATTCTTTTTTCAGTACTTTATCAATCGAATAGATCACCTCAGAGCTTCAGCTTCAGTGCATATTTCACTCATGGCATTTCAGGATTACAGGCATGAGGCAATGCATGCTGTGACTCTCAAAATAATTTGCCTGCAGTGAAATCTGAACTCTGTCCTTGTTTGAACCTCCTTGTTCTCCAGTTATGAGAGTGTGGCCTCCATATTGATGCGGCCAAGCCCTGCAGAAACCAACACAGAAGCTGGAAACCAGGATGCCTCCGAGATCAACATCCGTCCACCTGACCCGTTCTGTGACGCTGAACTCTTAGACCAGACTGAAGCTGTGAAAGGCAGCGAATTTTCTGCCTGCATAGGAGGAAGCGATGTGGCATCTCCAGCAGAGCCTTCAGGAAGGAGCCTGGTGGAGTGTTTGAGACTGGCTGCCTTAGAGGTCGAGAGGGGAAAGGAAGCTTCTGAACCAGAACCTGAAACAAATGTTACGAAGAGAACAGAACATGAAGAAAAGATGACGGAGGAACCACCGAGACTAGATAACAAGAGAGATGAACCAAAGCCTGAAAGAACTGATAATGTGAGAACATCACATGAAGAAAAGATGATGGAAGAATCAGCAACGCTAGAAAGCCAATCTAGGAAAGAGGAACCAAAGCCTGAAGAAAATGAGCATTCAGGGAAGATTACAGAACCATCCTCAACTCCAGAAACTGATGAAAGCATGAACAGCAAGGATGCACTTGGGATTTCCTCAGTGGAACAGTTTCCACCTTTGAAAGATTTAGAAGATTTCGATATGATAGCGAGTGAGGAATGTGTGGGTAAAGCTCATGAAGTTGAACTTCAGAATAAAGATGAAGGTCAGGTGAAGGACAGTATTCTGGGGTTTTCAGTCCTGTCTGAAGCTGTAGACAGTGAGTTGGAGTTTGAGACGGGTCAGGAGGATGTGGGCACAGTGTGGCTGGCTGAGCTCTATATGGACGATGGGTAAGTTAGTAAGGCTGACGTGAGGTGTGATACGTTTTTACAGCAGCCTTTGATTAAAATGCTTGAAGTTTTTTGCCACAGGCTGCTTCTTATTTTTGTGCGTGGTTCAGAAACTGCATGCTCCGCTTGGTGAGATTAGTTGTCAGGGCTGCTTCTGAGTGTGCAGAGCAGCAGTTCCCTGAAATGTTTGTGCGAGCTGTGTGTTTCCTCAGTGCCTGGAAGTGGCTTCCTAGTCTGGTGTTGCGCAGTTTCTGCTTGTGCAGTCGTTGCTGCTCACTGATTTTAAACCCAGGCTGCAGTCCGGAACGTGTTGCACAGTGTTTGGTTCAGTCCAGAGCTGTCCATAAACAAGCCGATACACATGAATCCTAATCTCCAAGGCCAGGCGATAAAAACAACATCAAAAGCCTTTAGAGTTCTTGAACACAGTCTGAAGGACATATAAGATGAAATAATCTGATGGAAAGAGGAATATGTAGATGAGGGATGTGTTCATCCAAGCAAACTGCCTGATCTGTGGTGCAGCTGTTTGGCTGATGGATTAGGGTGACCATGCTTTGCCATCTTTTCCAGGCCATGCCCTTATTTTGGGACTTAAAAAATACATCCGGCTGGGATTTATAAACCACCTTTATGTGGTTTGCAAATTTCCCACTTGTGGGACTAATAAACGTTTATCTTATCTTATCTTATCTTATGTCCAGGATTTGGCTGTGGTTTCATATTGGCTTTTGCTTTTTACAGTCTGTCCTGTACAGCCTTCCTTCTTCCAGTGTCCTGTTTTTGAAAATCAAAATATAATCAACCCTAGATGAAGCGAAACTCTCAAAACTGTTACTTAAGCAAGTATGGAGTTCATCACAACTAAAAAAGTGATCTCGTAGATCACCTGATTTGAACCTTTCTCAACATCCATTTTGTTTACTGAAGGGAAAATAATAAGGAAGTGAAAACGGTTGCATGTGCAGGTCTGGTAAAGTGTCAGTGTGGAGAATAACAACCGTCTGCCTGTGGGTCGCAAATGACTTACAACCAAGCAGACTAAACATGACGGTTTTTAAGCTTGTTAATTTGACCAGGTTCTTTTGGGGGCTGGTGTTCTTATATGGATTCCCCAATAAAGATATAAATAGCCTCGTTGTGTGTTAATAAGTTGATTGTTTCAAATACAGTGTGCTGGAGTACACAGACAAAACAGCAGAAATTCCATTTCTGTCCAGTTACGCATGGCCTGCGCTCCACGTGCTCGGTGCTTCCATTTGTGGCCGCTTCGCCTCACTTTCATTTTGTTTAACAGTGCCTGTGTTCTGCATTGTCTTATTCTTTCCCAGTGAAAGTAGTTTTTTATGCCGATCCTCACTGGTGTCCCCTTTCTCACAGCTCCAAGGAATCATCCCTGCTAGAACCACAAGAACCGAACCTTTCCTCTCTTCAACCAACAGCAGTGGTCAGTGCAAAACTCGCCACAGTTTTAAAAGAATCTCCAGCAGAGGAAACCGTTTCTTCACAAGCTGTGGGTTCATCCCATCCGAGCAAGAAGAAAGAGGCCATTTCTCCAGCTGGCTCTAATCTTGTTGACCAAAATACGAAGCCTCTCTCCGCCGCCAAAGCTCCAGTTCCTCTTCAGCGCAGTGAATGCAGAAACATTACCGCATCAGCTGTGAAGAAGGAGAGCGGGGTCGAAGAAGACGTCAGAGAAATTAGTGTCCTCTCGCAAACCGAGGGTGTTGACCTTTCTGAGCAAATTAATCTCGCACAGAAAGAGGAAACAGAGAGTGTTCTGGTTGAGGCCACCTCAGTTCCCACTGAAAGCACCATAGCTGAAGAACAACCAGATGTGAAAGTGGAGAAGGAGACTGACCCAGGAAAAGATGTTTCTCCAAGAAGCTCAGTGGCGCCATGGCCTCTACCATCACCCATGCTTGATAGCCCTTCCGAATCTTTAAAAGAAACAATTGAGAAAAACACAAATGTTTCAGAAGAGAAAATCCTGCTGGCCAAGATTCGCCAAATGGCAGAAGATGCTGAAGACTCAGAGGAAAACAATGTTCCTGTTCCAGTTCCTCGTACCAGGAAGCGCCTCATTCCCTCAAAGTCTGACTTTGAACTCCCCCCAACTCCACCCTTTCGACTTAAAGCGGAGGTCGTGGCGCTGTCCGATCTCTCGGTGGACCAGGAGAAACTTCCTGCTGCTGAGGTCTGTGACCTTCCATCATCAGTGACCTCTGGAGAAGCTGTGATTGATGTTTCCAAGTGGAACACCAATGAAAAGAAGCCGTTTGAAAGTCTAACTGTCCCACCCACCACTGGGTCATCAGACCAGAGGATCTCTTGGGCCACAGTGTTGGAGGAAGACCAGGGGAAGGTCCTGCAGTCAGCATCTCATGATGAAGCTTTGGAAAGTCTGAAACAGCTGACAGTCCTCACCGCAGCTCGTTCAGGAGGACCAGAATTTTACCACACAGCCCTGAGCGAGCCCAGCGAGCGGCCCGGGGAGTCCGCAGGCCGAGCCACAGGCGAGGAGCTCGGCCTGCACAAGGACAATGAAGAGGTTCAGACGGAAAAGCTGAAAGCGTCCACAGTCCTGGAGGATTTGTAAGTTTGAGCAGAAGCCGTGTTTTATGTCACGCTAAATGTTGTCTTAACTAAACGCCATCTAACCGAGTGCTGTGGATTTCCTTTAACACTTAACGTGCGTAACATTTTGCTGTTTGGCTGTTTGTGGAGCAGAGTGAAGGTAAAATACAAATGAATCTCCCAACATTTCACCTTCCTGTAACATCAGGTCATCAGATCTGCTTACGGAGGATCATCTCGCTTTTGCCTTGTCTCAGGAATTTGCCTAATGAGAAACGTGTTCGTCAAACGCTCTGCTTTATGCTGTCTGTGGAGACGAGCGTCCCGGCATGTTTAAAACCTTTGTTTATATTTTCTGCCGAGAAAAATAATTCAAATCCAGCACAGCACTAGATAGGCCACACACTACTACCACACACACTTAGAGGTCTATTTTTACATATTCTTTTATGTAATACATTTTTACATTTTATTTCATTTCATTTTATTTCAGTAATTATCGTAATTTTATTTTAAGTGTAAGATGAAGTTTCTTTGCACCAATTCAGTGATTGACCCCAAGATGTCTGAACTGCAAGTTAATTGAAACAGGACATATACAGTATATATAATACCTTTATCTGTCTCTGTCTCTCTCTCTCTC
>JBBPCZ010146335.1:0-2500 GCA_037974445.1 Brycinus macrolepidotus | reverse complement strand
CAGGTTCAGGTGTGGTGAGTTTAATCTGGGGACGAGAGTTTCAAGCAAATAATACTGTTCAATATTTACTGCCAACTATTCATATATCACACACACACACACACACACACACAGAATGACCCACTCTCTTCACCCTGCCCCTCCCCAAACCAGTGCACAAACACACTCGCAAAGATCCATTCACACTTTCCAGAAAACACACCAGCGGCAGCAACACCGTCTTCTTCTTAATCCTGCCGATTGTCAAACAGATCTTTGATGAATCACCAGAACCTCCGAGCAGTAGAAGCACATTACTGAAATCTACACACCAGGAAAATGGATGATTCTGTGTAGAAATGAGAAAATCAGGACTAAAGTTTCAGATCAGAGCACAGAAACTCACCATGGAAAGGAAAAACAGTTAATTTCATGAGTGTTTTTGATGATCATTGATAAGTGATCCTGACTCCGCAGATTCTGATTGATGAGATTAAATGTGATCTGTAATGTCAGTGACGATCCTTAACCCTGCTGCTGGCGTTTATATCGTTCCGTCCTTTGATTGTGTCTTTCAGTGATTTTTCAGCTCTGCAGCCTCACGACATAAAGTTCAATAACAAGAAGGTGAGTCACGTGATCGCAGTCAGTAAATCAGTGATAAATCAGTACAGTGTGACAGAGCGCCTCATTAGAAGTCGTGTTTGTTCTGTGTTCTGCAGGCGTTTGATGAATTTGCAGCCCTGGGAATCTCTCGCTTGCTGGAACCCTCTGACATGGTTCTGCTGTCGGTTCCTGACCGGCTGATCGTGATGACGTACCTCAGCCAGATCCGCACGCACTTCACGGGTCAGGAGCTCAGCGTGCTGCAGATCGAGCGGAACAGCAGCCAGTCCAGTTACGGCGTGACGGCGCCCCCCTGTGGGCCGGATGTGGATGCTGCCGCTCGATTCTGCGCTGAGAGGCTCCAAGCTGGAGCTTTTCCAGGAGAGACCAGTGGAACCCGCACGCAGGGCGAGAACGGGAAGCCAAATGGAGGCCTGCTGCCCCCGCCCAGGGCCAAACGGGGCTGCAGGGCCGAGGAGCGAGGCCAGACCCCGGTAGCTCCGCCCCGGCAAAACTCGTCCAGAGGGAACCTGAGCCAGACCAGGGACACGGACCTGCTGAAGAAACACCAAACCCAGAAAAAAGGAGAAGAACCAGACGGTCAGGAGCGGCAGACGGAGGTCAGACACCACAGCAGCACGGAGTCACTGTCTTTTAACTTTTACATGTAATATAATTTCAGTTAAATGACAGTAAAATAAATTTAAATTAAATTCATCACAGTTTTCTCCATGGTAGTGTGTTATATCTGTGCGTTATATTGATCATGTGATAAAATATGCAGTCAGTGAGTGTAAACATGATATCTGTCATCATCTGCAGGTCAGAATAGGAGAATGAGTTCAACTCAACATTTGTGACGCTGATCATTCGACATCCCTAGTAATTACAGAATTACAAAATTAATTACACAGTGAGTTTACCCTGGAGGTCGGTTCTGTAAAGTCTGGTTTAAGACTTTTTCTGTTTGTTTCAATGTTTAAAAAATGGCAAAAACAGCTAGAAACTAAAGGACGCTTTTCCTTTCTGTACACAACAGAACTCATCAGATTCAGATCATCATAAAATCTGTCACGGAGCGGACGAGAAATGAACTAGAACCTCGGTTAGACCAGTGTAGCGTGGTGGATGAACCCAAACGCAGACAGAGGCGGAGTAGGTTGGTAGACCACGCGCTTTGCTATGAGAACGCTCTCGAAAAGAGTAAACATTCCCACCGGGATCTGCGTTCTCACTCACGCACACAAAAAGGGTAGAAAAGAGTTGAGGAGAAGAACCCGGGTTACTCACGGTACCGAAACACCGCACAGAGCTGGCCAGGAAACTGACTCAATGACAGAGCAGTTAGACACTACCGCCATGCCGTTTAAATACCCTGTGACGTGCGTCATTTCCGGAATCCCGTGCACGTCACAGTCTGGTGCATGTGACAAAATCACCATCTCTTACACACTAACACGGTCCGGAGTGAAAGTATAGAAAATGATGCTATGAGTCGTATTTAAGTAATTAAAATAAACTCCAGGCTGCAGTTAATCAGGGTTTTATTTCTCTGGCAGGCGGGCGGAGGTGAGATCCGTCCAGCAGCTGAATCAGGTAAAACTAAACTAATCTTCAGTTTCAGTGATGAATCATGAACTCCAGTCTAACCTGAACTCCACTCTAACCTGAACTCCAGTCTAACCTGAACTCCACTCTAACCTGAACTCCAGTCTAACCTGAACTCCACTCTAATCTGAAATCCACTCTAACCTGAACTCCACTCTAACCTGAACTCCAGTCTAACCTGAACTCCACTCTAACCTGAACTCCAGTCTAGTCTGAACTCCACTCTAACCTGAACTCCACTCTAACCTGAACTCCACTCTAATCTGAAATCCACTCTAACCTGAACTCCACTCTAACCTGAACTCCA
>JBBPCZ010146261.1:0-19477 GCA_037974445.1 Brycinus macrolepidotus | reverse complement strand
CGTTTCTCTGACTGATGATTCGCTGAACCCCCCCCCCCCAAACGCGATCGTGTTGCTAGGTGGTACCTCTGGCAGTGCAGGTGGTTGCTAAGGTGTAGCTAGCTGGTTGCTACGATAACTGTAATGGTTGCTATGGTGTTGCTAGGTGGATGCTATTATGTCCTAACTGGTTGCTAAGGTGATGCTAGGTAGTTACTATGGTTTCACAGGTGAGGGTTAATGTAAAAACATTGGCCAAAAAGACAGGGGAACCAATACTTCCTAACAACAAGAGGGGAGCCAATACTTTTGAAGAAAGAGCAGAGTATCCAAACTTTTGAACAAACTGATCCACTCTCTCTCTATGTCTCTCACCCTCTCCATATTTCGTTTTAATGACCAATTAAATGAGCAATTTTTGGACACTGTCCAAGAAGTGGTGTGTATCCAAGGCTCCCAAAAACTGGTTTTGTAGGCAAAAAAGTTTGTGTTAAAAAAATCGAATTAGCAATGTTCTGATGCTCTCACTTAGCGTGCCGTGTGTTACCGCTCACACCCGGAGTGTTTTCTCTGGCTCTCTTCCTGCAGCTCACAGAGTGACATGACGTTACACAGGCCAGCGTTCTATGAATGCAGGTCTATGGAGAAAATTATCAATTTTAAATGATCAATACACCGGATATTATCAAATGTTTTGGCAATGGAACTGTTCCAAAATTCCACACGGGCTCGGATGAGAAGCGGTGCCTTTTTAAAACTATAAAAAAAAGAATAAAAGCTAGACTGTATTCCGCAAGAAAATGCAAAATGTGATTGCGTGGCTGCTGTGGTACCTGTGGTTGTTGCTAGGTGGTTGCTATGATGTTGCTAGGTGATTACTAATGGTTCCTGAGGTGCAGTAGTTACATTATTATGCCTCACACCTTATCTTTTTAACTTTCTGTGAGGCGGATGTGTGGTTCCATTGACCACCACTGTGAAAAGTTCTGACTCACTGAGAGTCTTTAAATGGGGCGGGCAAGCGCAGAGAAAAAGTTGCCGTCCAGCAAAACCAGCACTTACTCTCAAACTAAAGCACTTTAGCCCTTAGAACTCTGAGGGTGTTTTTCCCGTTTCTGCATTACTTGTTCTTTTCTAACAGCCTCAAACAATGTGTAATGTGTAAGTATCTCATGTACTTTTTTCAGCACAACCTAGCCAATATGAGAAAAATATTATTTTCATAAAATAACCAACTATTTGGACACAGCTGCCGCAAAAAAGAATTTAAAATTCTTTTTATGCTGCAAAAATCCCCAAACTGTCACAGCTCTGGCCGCTTTTTTCAGTTTTGTATAGAGACTTTTAAGTTGAAGTCACATTCTGGGTTTTGGTGCATTGATTCATGTTTAGTTACAGCTGGGTTTCGTTTAGTTTAAGTACATGTGTTTACTCACTGGTTTAGAGATTTGTTTAGTAGATATTCAAAGGGTTTGGTTTCAGAGTCGGGTGTGGGTTCACCATTATACTGGGTGTACTGTGGAAGTTCTTGCTTTGTATGTTAGCCCTTGTCCATTTTTGCTTTGTTTTTTTTTTCCAAATAAAAACGAAGGTAGTCTGCAACAGCGCCTCCTGTTTCTGGTATACCCAGGGAAACCCGGACATGACAGATGAACCCACCCAACTTCTGCCTCCGGGGGTTGTTGTGGACTTTCTCGCCTCAAACCCGGTCAAACGGCATCGAAGGCAGAGGCCGCCTACGCCGGCCTCGCGGCAGCTCCAGTCGCCTACGCCGGCCCTGCAGCAGCTTCAGCCGCCTACACCAGCCCCGCAGCAGCTCTAGCCGCCTACGCTGGCCCCGCCGCAGCTCCAGACACCTACGCCAGCCCTGCGACAGCCCAGCTGGAACACCTTGCCACCGTAGTGGGCCAACTGGTGCAAACAGTCCAAGCAGCGCAGAGGCTACCGCCTGTAGCAGCGCAGAGGCAACCGCCCATTGCGGCTCTGAGGCTTCTGAGGCTCACGCCTGCTCCGAGACTCCGGCTTGCTGCCACAGCCCCCGCTTGAACCAACAAAGTTGCCGCAGTCCCCGCTCAAGCCGATGAAGCTGCCGCCGCCCCCACTCAAGCCAAAGAAGCTGCCGCAGCCCCCACTCAAGCCAAAGAAGCTGCTGCAGCCCCCGCTCAAGTCGGAACTTGAGAAGCCATGAAGGACGCGGCCCCATCCCAAGGGGGAGCTCGAGAAGCCGCGAAGGACGCGGCCCCGGCCCAAGGGGGAGCTCAAGAAGCCGCAGAGGACGCAGCCCCAGCCCAAGGGGGAGCTCGAGAAACCACGAAGGACGCGGCCCCGGCCCAAGGGGGCATTCGAGAAGCCGCCACAGACGCGGCCCCAGCCATAGAAGCCACACAAAGACGTGGTCCCAGCCCAAGGGGGCATCAGAGAAGCCGCGACAGGTGCAGCCCCAGCCATAGAAGCCACGAAGGACGCGGCCCCAGCCACAGAAGCCACGAGGGACGCGGCCCCAGCCACAGAAGCCGAGACAGGAGCGGCCCCGGCCACTACGAGTTGTACGAGTTAACTATAACTTATTCAGCTGTAAAAGGGGTTCTAAAGCCTATATTAAGAGCAATTTTTGTTTTTATTTTATTGTAAGATATTTTAGGAAACCTACTTTCTGTTGACCGCAGTATAAAACCAGTGATTACACAAATGTTTGGACAAATAAAAACCGCCAATAAAAAAGATCGTCACTGAGGTGTTTGCTGAAAGGTTACCAGCATGGAGCTAACAGACAAATTCTCCTTTATCTTCCAACCTAACGTTCTTCAGCTTGAAGGAGAAGTTTCTTTGAGGGATTTCAGATGTGAAGAACTCGACTCTTCCTTGGTAACTCTCATGAGACGATTCTGAGAAGATCTCGTTCTCTTGAAAGAGCAGAACAGGAATGTCTGGGTGTTTTTTCCAGGTCACCTCCAGCTGGTGGACTGGAATATGGGAGTCCACAGAGCAGTTCAGAATGACCTCCTCACCTGCAGAGGTGAAGATTGCAAGGCGGGCGCCCATCAACACAAGACATTCTGAAAAAAAGCAGAAAGAAAAGCTGGAGAAGATAGTGATGAAGATGTTCAGCAGGTCACCTGAACTACTGATCAAAGGTTTTTAAGGGTCTGTGACTGATGTCCAGGTTAAATGTTCACACTGAACATGATCAACAAGATGCTGGAGGAACAGGTAAGTTCTTTCAGGGCACAATTTGGGAAGCCTACCCACCACTGGATAAGGGTGTCTGCCAAATGCTGTAAATGAGATTATTCACCGTCAGGAGGTCAAGTGTACTGGACATTTTCAACCATCTACACACAATAAAACCAAACAATGTTCCTCCAAAACAAAAACACGAGACTGCACAGATGTTTAGTTTTGTTTAGTGCTCTGTATATAAGGCTGAACTGACAATAAACCTATTTGACTTGGAGAGAGATGGAGCAAGGGAAAGGAGGGCTGGAAAGAGAGGAGGAAGCAAGAAAAGGAACTAGAAAATTTAAGGGACTCAAGAATTAAAGGGCAAGAGTCTTGAGAGGAAAGCTAGCGCTAAGAAACCCTGAACTCATGACTAACCAGCAAGAACTGAGTGGGAGAATATAGTCTCACTAGATGACGAAAGTGGAAACAGCTGGCCGCCAGGTGGAGCAAACAGAGGGAAAAAATAGAAAGGAAAAAAAGAAATGCCTCCTCCAGGTGGTTAATTTGGGTACTACTGCCAGGGTGCAACACACACAGAGTACGCAGAGTGAACAGAAAATATTACAGGACAGGAGAGTGTGATACGTTAGGCAGCAAATGAAGACTTTGTTCTTTAAGTCGATGTGTTGAAAGCAGATTCTGAGACATCTGAGCATCTCCAGAAGGTCTGGAGGGTGTGGGAGGTGTGAGTGGAGGAGAAGAGGGTGTGCAGCCCTATATATGAATCTTATTTCAGACCCTCGATTTTTCAGAACTACACATGAACCTTGAACCTTTAGCTGAACTTCTGGGTATTATCAGTATTCCAGCTAAACTAAGCTTAGAGAAGTCATGTCTACATCGCAGCACCTGCAGTACCCGCTAACCTGTGTTTAAATATTAAATATTATTAAACATTTCAATAACACACATCTGGTGGTGTGATGGTGGCCTAGTGGGTAGGATACTTGCCTCTGGACCAAGAGGTCATGGGTTCAAATCCTACCTTCAGCATACCACCACTGGGTTCCTGAGCAAGACCCTTAACCTCAAGTTGCCCCTGTAGTTAGGGAATGGAAGTCGCTTTAAAGCGTCTGCTAAATGCCATAAATGTAAACATCTGCAGTGGCTTGGTGGTTCTTGAAGTTGGACCATTTACAGCTCCAGTCTGGTGAGGTTGACTCTGATTGACTTTGCCTGGTCCCTGGGTCCTCCACCAGGAGATTTCTGGTTGATTCCTGAGGTTGTTTAAAATTCTGTAACTGAACTATTTGGCCCTAAACTCCAAGGCTGAGAGAAGAACAACTGGCTTATCTAAATTGTAAATATATAACATCTATGTATTTATTTAAACAATATTTTTAAAGAAAAGAATTCTTAAAGAACAATACAAATAAATAAAATAAAAATAAAAATACAATGTACAGTTAATTCAACCAAGTTATTATAATATTATTAATATTGTTATTCTTGATAATAATTATAACACATAGTGAGAAGTATTAAAACACCAAAGTGTGGGTATGAGTGTGATTATAGTGTGGTTAGTGAGATTAAAAAATACACAGGAGAGTCAATCTGTCAAGATAATTAGTTTAAACAGTTTATTAGAAAACATTTATTTTGTAAGAAAAATGTTTAATTAAACACTTAAAGCATCATTCTGCATCTCCATCCTCAAACCTCAGACCACCAGAGTCTGACCATCAGATCACCAGAGTCTGACCCTCAGATCATGAGTCTGACCCTCAGACCACCAGAGTCTGAACCTCAGATCATGAGTCTGACCCTCAGAGTCCAGTCCTGTAACAGTCAGATAAAGAAGGTGCTGGTCTTTTCTGTTCTTTCATATGTTTTAATGACTTTTCTGTTTTCTTCTGTCTGGTTTGAGATGGGCAGGGCTAAATTGGGTAGGCTAAATTGGGCAAAAACAGATCTACTAAAGAATCAATCAGACTTAGCAGTATGTTTATGTCAGCGCGACCAGCAGGAATTTTGTTAACCTTTTAGAACCCACCAGAACTCTAGAAGATTCTGGATAGTTCCTGCTTCAGTCAATCCTGTAGATCTGAGTTTACCATCAAACTTCCAAACATCAATCCTGAACCACATTTCTGTTCAACCTTATATTACTCCTGACAGAGCTGGACCGGACTGTTCTGTTCTGTGATGATCAGAAATGTTCTGTGATGTTCTGAGGGGTTCTGTGACATTACAGAGTGTTCTGTGATGTTCTGAGAATTCTGTGATGCTCCGAGAAGTCCTGTGATGTTCTGTGATGTTCCAAGAGGTTCTGTCATGATGGGTAAGCTGGTGTAAGCAGGAATGGGGCTAGTGGATGTTTAAATATTCTGTAAGTTCCCTTCTCTCCACATGCTGCTGCTCTGTGTATGTGTTACAGCTCTTCGTGGTCAGGTATCTCCCCGTGGTCTGTCTGCACTCGGAGCTCGTTCGCGGTGATCTTCCCATCAGAGTTCTGGTCCTGGTTGGTGAACATGTCTCTGATGATGATGTTTCTGTCCATCCCGGGCCTCAGACGACCTCTGCCTTCCAACACCTGCAGCTTTATAAAGTCTGTAAACTATACACACGCGCACACACACACACACACACACACACACACACACACATACACAGATAAACTGAGCCTGTCAATAAAAAAAAACTTTCATTTTCAATCAATCATAACCACACTGGTTACAACTCAGCTGTGTGTGTATGAATGTGTGTGTATGTGTGTGTGTGTGTCTGTATTTGAGTGTGTGTGTGTATGTGTGTGTGTGCATATGCACCTCCTCTAAGGGCACCTCCTGGTCGTGGTTGAGGTCCATAGCAGGGAACAGAGGTTCTGGACTGTCCTTCAGCCACAGGAACAGGTATCCCTCAGGAACGCCCTTCTGTAGCTCCAGCAGCTCCAGCTCAAACAGCAGCACTGCACTGCTGGGCACACCTGAACCTGCAGGAGGGCGCCAGAGAGTCAGCCAGGTCAGGTGTTATTAACAAAGATAAGTATGAGAGGATCCACACCAAGAAATGCCTGATCTACAGACGTAGCATTCCAGCATCACACACACACAACAGCCAGAGCTTGGACATCTGAGCTGCACTGCCTACGGATATATGGCAGGAAACTCCTTCAAGCTCAGGTTTACATAAACAGAAAACAAACAAAAAGAAAACTGGATCTTCCTCACATTTCAGCAACATAAAATTCGAAGCAGAAAGGAGGGAGGAATGTCCAGAGGAACGGAGGGAAGAATGGCTGGAGGGACGGAGGGAGGAAAGGCCAGAGGAATGGAAGGAGGAATGGCTGGAGGAACAGAAGGAGGAACAGCTGGAAGGACAGACGGAGGAATGGCCAGAGGAAGGGAAGGAGGAATGGCGGGAGGAACAGCCAGTGGAACAGAGGTAGGAACAGCTGAAGGAACGAAAGGAGGAATGGCAGAACAAGACAGAGGAAACAAGACCAAGGAAGGGGCAGCAGAATGGATGGAGAAATGGCCGGAGAAACAGACAGCGGGATGGCCGGTGGAACAGACAGGGCAATAGGTAGAGGAATGGCTGGAGGAGCAGACTGAGGAATGGACAGAGGAACAGGCAGTGGAATGGACTGAGGAATGACTGAAGGAATGGAGGGAGGAACGGACAGAGGAATGGCCAGAAGAACGGACAGATGAACGGGCAGTGGAACAGACAGAGGAACGGCCAGTGGAATGGAAGGAGGAACAGCCAGTGGAACAACCTGCAGAACAAATGGAGGAACAGCCAGTGTAATGCACAGAGGAACGGCCAGTGGAATGGAAGGAGGAATAGCTGGAAGAATGGCTGGAGGAACAGACAGAGGAATGGATGGAGGACCAGTCAGCAGAATGGCCAGAGGAATGGCTGGAGGAACAGCCAGTGGAACAGATGGAAGAAATAGCTGGAGGAACAGACAGAGGAATGGCCAGCAGAACAGATGGAGTAACAGCCAGGGAAAGGCCAGCGGAATAGATGGAGGAACAGCTGGTGGCACAGACAGAGGAACAGTCAGTGGAACGGACATAGGAATGGACTGAGGAGCAGACTAAAGAAAGGTTAGTGGAACAAATAGAGGAATGTCTGGAGGAAAGGAATGGACAGCGGAACAGATGGAAGAATAGCCAGGGGAACAATTGGATTAATTGCCGGAAGAAGGGGCAGCTTAACAGTCAGAGAAACGGGCAGATTAAAGGCCAGAGAAATGGACAGATTAACGGCCAGTGGAACAACCTGGAGGAACAGCCAGTGGACGGACAGAGGAATGGCCGGTAGAACAGCTGGATAAATGTTCCAACAAAAGTTCAACTCCCTCAGCTCTTGCTGTCAGACGCCTGAATGAACCAGCTGGGACAAACCAGCTAGGAATTTTATTGGAAACATGGAATGGCCAAACAGAGTCAACAATAAACCCTGGACACCACATGAAAAAGATCCACTTTAAAAAAATATTATCAATTACACTCAGTAAATTATTTAGGGTGAAAATTATTTTTGCCCTCTTTTTGATCACCTCCATCTCCTTTATAGTCTTCAGTCCCGTACCGTCCCTGCAGTTCTGATGTGAGGAATTCAGTACCCCTCCTGTTGTCTCCACCAGACCTCCATCATATTGACCGACACCCCAACCAACCCTCACCCCCTCACACACACACCCTCATACATAAACTCACACATACACTCACACACACACACCTCGTCCCCCAGGCAGAATTTAAAGTGTTTAATCACCTCCGTTTTGTCCGTGGCCGAAGTGTGGAGGGATAATGACTTCCCGGCGTTCTCCCACACACATTCCCTGTAGACCTTTCTCCAAACCCTCGATCAGCTTCCCCTGACCCAGTGTGACCTGTGGAGGCCTGACATTCTCGTCCCTGTAGAGACCAGCAGCACAGTGTTAACACCTCCGGCTTCTTACAGTCCAAGCACTTCCTTAGTTATACATCCCATACTATCCCCTTCCTGACCCCAAACGTCCCCTCAAGTGAAGCTGGCTTCCGGTTCGTCAGGCTGATGTAACAACTGCACCATTTAAGATGGAATAGAGCAATCAAATAAGAAGCTAGCAAATGGGAAGCTTAAGTTCAGCCTCAGAGAGTGGACACCAGTGGACTAATAACCCCACTTGTAGCCACTGTGTTCAGTAGTTAAATAAAAACATTACATTACATTCATTTGGCAGACACTTTAATCCAAATTGGTGCAATATGAGGAAACACTCAGGTTTCAGGACAGTGTGAGAACCAGAAAAGAGTACTAAGTGCTAAAATCTTTGTGTAGGAGTAGTGCAAGAAGATTAGAAGAGGAGATGCCCTCTGAACAGATGAGTCTTCAGGAGGTTTCTGAAGCTAGAGAGGGATTTTGCTACTCTGGTCACCTTTGGCGACTCATTCCACCATCAGCGAACCACAAAACAGAAGAGTCTGGACTGGATTTGCCTTGTGTGTAGGGATGGCAGAGCAAGATGATGTTCCTTGGAGGAGCAGAGGGAGTGAGTAGGACCATAAGGCTGAATGATAAGATTAAAGTAGCTGGATGCTGACACAGATGTCACTCTGTAGGCAAGAGATAGTGACTTGAATTTAATTCGGGCAGCCATAGGTAGCCAATGTGGGTGACATGCGACCTTTTAGGTTGGTTGAAGACCAGCCGAGCTGCTACAGCTGGGTGCCAATAGTGGGAGTACTGTGTGTGTATGTTTGCTTGTGTGTGCGTGTGTGCTGGCAGCAGGCTGCCTGTAGGGGGCGTACGATGAGTAGAGGCGTGTCCCGTCCAGCAGGGAGCAGTTGTATCGGTAGGTCAGGAGGTCGTTGGTGGCACCGGTGTGTGAGCAGTCCGGCGGAGTGTGTGTAACCCTGACCTCCACAGGGTCAGAGGGGTTATGGAGGTCGATGATGTGGAGGTCAAAGATCAGCACAGCCGAGCCAGGAATCAGAGAACCTACAGAACACAAAGAACACAGGAGTGTTTGTGGCTGTATGTCAAGTCAAGCCAAGTCAAGCAGAACTTTACTGTCATCCCAGCCATATGCATTTAGTATACAGTGAGACAAAATATCGTCCTACTCACAACACAGATCAACAATGGTGGTAAAAAAAGGGTGAATTAATTATAATTAGACCTATATATACATAAATATAAATATATAAATGTATAAATATATAAATACATAAATATAAATATAAATATAAATATAAGTATGTGATAGTGTCTGTATATGTATGTGTATGTGTGTGTGTGTGTGTGTGTGTGTACCTGTCCCATTCTCTCCATAGGCAAAGTGAGGTGGAACAGTGACGCGTCTCCTCTCCCCCACACAGACGCCCTGCAGCGCTCGGTCCATCCCCACAATCACCTGACCCACACCAACATACGTGTTGTAGGTGCTGTTCCGCTTGTAGCTGTGTGTGTGTGTGTGTGTGTGTGTGTGTGTGTGTGTGTGTTTGTGAGGTAGAAAACAGCAGTTACACACTTCGCTGATGTAACTACTTTCAGCCACTGCATCACTATTATTAATAATCTTATTGCTAATATTCCAAAGAGGCCCAAAAAACATTCTCAATCCCAGACACACCTGGTGCTGTCATTAATATTCCCAGTGCTGTTACTAACAGTCTCAGTGCTGTTACTAGTATTCCAAGTGCTGTCATTAATATTCCCAGCACTGTTACTAATATTCCCAGTGCTGTCATTAATATTCCCAGTGCTGTTACTAATATTCCTAGTGCTGTTACTAATATTCCCAGTGCTGTCAGTAATACTCCCAGTGCTTTTACTAATATTGCCAGTGCTGTAGTCACAAATTTTACTAATAATCTTACTAAAATTCCATATTCGGTCACTAATAGTCCCAGGGCTACCATTAATTTTCTCAGTGTTGTCACTAATACTCCTAAAAGGTCACCAATCAAATACCATCCGTATTTATTTGAAAAATAAATAAATGAACTGCTGCACTGTGACTCTGACCACCGTTGCCTCTGAGTGGCTGACCTGGAGTCGAAGAGCGTTCCGTCCTGGAAGGTTCCGTTGTAGTGGTAGCGGACAAAGTCTCCAGTCTGTGCTTTTCTCCTGCAGGGCTGCGGGACGTCTTGCACCTCCACCTGCACGTCGTCCTTCGCATTAAACAGGTCCACAAGCAGGACGTCGAAGATCACGGTGGCGTACGCCGGAACCTTCGACCCTGCACACAGAATTCCAGAACAGATGAGACACAGGATGATACTGATTAACGAGCACCCATGGGGGTGGGGGGTGGGGGGGGATGTGATACGGGGTGATACAGGTGGGGGGGTGATACTAGAGGGAGTGCACTATGTGTACCATTGCAGTGGGTACTAGGGGATTGATAATGGAGGGGGTACAGTGTTTTTACCAATGCGGGGGGTACTGCAGGGGTGAGAGTGGAGGGTACTGAGGGTACTGAGGGGGGCGATACTAGAAGGGGTGCAGTGTGTGTATCGCTGCAGGAGGGTACTGGCGGAAGTGATAGTGCAGGAGGTGCAGTATGTGTACCATTGCAGGGGGTAGGGGTGGGGGGTGATAGTGGAGGGGGTGCAGTGTGTGTACCACTGCAGAATGTACTGGTGGGTGTGGTAGTGGAGGGGGTGCAGTGTGTGCACCATTGCATGGGGGTACTGGGGGGGCCATACCAGAAGGCATCATGTGTATCGTCGCAGGGGGGTACTCGGGGGCATACCAAAGGGCATGCAGTGTGTGTATTGTTGCAGGGGGGTACTGGCGGGGGTGGTTGTGGAGAGGGTGCAGTGTGTGCACCATTGCAGGGGGTACTAGTAGGAGTGGTAGTGGAAGGGTACAGTGTGTGCACCGTTGAAGGGGGGTACTCAGGGGGTGGTAGTGGAGGGTGTGCAGTGTGTGCACCGTTGTAGTGGGGTACTGCTGGGTGTGATAGTGGAGGGGATGCAGTGTGTATACTGTTGCTGGGGGGTACTGGTGGGGGAGATAGTGGAGGGGGTGCAGTGTGTGCACCATTGCATGGGGGGTACTGGCAGGGGTCATAGTGGAGGGGGTGCAGTGTGTGCATCATTGCAGGGGGTACTAGCAAGGGTGGTAGTGGAGGGGTACAATGTGTGCAGTTGCAGGGGGGTACTAGCAGGGTTGATAGTGGAGGGGTGCAGTGTGTGCACCGTTGCAGGGTGGTACTGGCAGGGGTGATAGTGGAGGAGGAAGGGGTGCAGTGTGTGCACTGTTGCAGGAGGGTACTGGCAGAGTTGATAGTGGAGGGGTGTAGTGTGTGTACCACTGCAGGGGCGTACAGGTGAGCATAATAGTGGAGGGAGGTGCAGTGTTTGTACCGTATCCTTTCTCTCCATAGGCCAGGAACGGTGGGATGATGACGGAGCGCCGCTCTCCGATACACATTCCCAGCAGACCCTCGTCCATCCCCTTAATCAGATCCCCCTGACCCACATATGTATCATATGTAACACTCCTCCAGTAACTGTTGATAAAACAGAAACCAAACACACACAAAAACACACACACACACACCTTTTTATATGTACACACATATACACACATGCACTCATATACACACACATACACATACACACATACATGTGCACACGCTCACACACATACACACACAAATACCTTTTCTCACTTGTGGGACTAATAAAGGATTATCTCTCAAACACGCACACACACACTGTACTCAGAATCTGATAGTGTGTGTATTAATGTTTACATTTTTTATTTTGATGGTTTTAAAAAAAAAATCTATATGCTCTTAAAATCATAATTATATTAAAAAGTTTTATTAGTAAAGAAATCTTCATGTTAATGAGCAGCAGGGGCTTTGAGCTGTCCATGCTGAGACACTGTGAGACACTGAGACACTCTGAGACACTCTGACACTCAGAGACACATTGAGACACTCAGACACTCAAAGACACTCAGACACTCACAAACACACTGAGACAAACAGAGACATGCTGAGACACGCTAAAACACATTGAGACACGCTGAGACAAGTTGAGACAAACTGAGACAATCTGAGACTTGCTGAGACACTGAGATGCTCGCAGTTCTCGGTTCAGGAACCAGATCATAATCGTTAATCGGACAAGAGTTTAACGAGGCGCCTCGTGAATGATTCAGTGCTGAAAACAGGGTGATCTCTGACCTGGAGGTCTTACCGAGTTCAGTCAATTCATGAGGATCAAAAATGTGAAAAGGACAGTTTAATATTACAAGTTACGGCACTTTGGGAACCGGTTCTGTACGTACACATCAACATTCCGACAGCGCTGTGTACCTGGAGTCGAACACAGTTCCATTCAGGAGGGTTCCGTTGTAGTGGTATCTGACAAAGTCGCTGCGCTGGACCGACCGCTTGCAGCTCTCCGGCCGGAACAGCGTCCGAGTCTCTGCTTTATCATCTTTATTCCAGACGTCCAGCAGGAGAACATCAAACACCAATGTGGAGTCCGGAGGAATCACCGACCCTGACAGAGCGTAAAGATGAGTGTGTAAAGTTTCATGTTTAAAGACAAGTGTGTAGAATTTAGTATGTAAAGATACATTTTTAAGGTTTAGTGTATAAAGATCAGTGTGTAAGTTGAATGTATGTAAAGATCAGTGTCTAAGTCTGATGCATAAAAACGGGTGTGCAAACACTGGAGCATAAAGATTTGGTTGTAAAAATAATTCATATATAAAAGTCAAGTAGGTGTATATAAAAATGAAATACAACAAATAAATAAAATACAACAGCGTTCCTCGAGGACCACAATGCTCCTCCAGGATCATGATGCAACACAAAAAACAAAAACAGAAACACCACAAGACTACACAAGTGCAGGGCAGGACTAAAGAGAGAAACAAAAAAACACAAGAGCAACAAAACAATTATTTACAGGACAAACAATGATGTGCAGTAACAGGAACAGTAACAGCACTAGTGTGAGTGAATGCAGTTTTATAACACATACTTTATTCTAAAAGAAGAGTCATTAAAGTGTGCAAAAAATGAAAAGACTGAGGAAGACAACAATAAATAATTGTGGAAAAATAGCAAGTAGCAGCAACAGGACTAGAAAAAATGTACAGGTTATAATAACTACAGGATATTTACAGTATATAATTAAATACAGGGTATTTACATTGGGAATACTTTTTCATTGTAAAAGGTAAAAAAATAAAAATAAAGTGACATTTGCAAGACGCCCTTATCCAGAGCAACTTATAATCATTAGTTACAGGGACAGTCCCCCTGGAGCAACTGAGGGTTAAGTGTGTTGCTCAAGGACACAATGGTAGAAAGTGGGGGTTAGGACCTGCAATTTTGTGGTCACTGGGTTCACAGGCAAGTGTTTTACCCACTAGGGTACTACCACACTCTCTATGTCTCTGCAGAACAGTTCAATGTGTGTCTGCATGTGCATGTGTGTTGATACAGTTTATGTTTCAGTTCTGATTGAGGAGTTTGATGGTCTGAGGGAAGAAACTGTTCCCTGTTCTGGCAGAGGAGGCCCATACACTGCAGAACCTTTTGACCTTTTGAAGCTGACTTTACTATCCTTACTATCCTTTGCTATCCCATCCCAAGTCGTGTTGCAGCTACAGAGATGCTCTCTACAGTCCCTCTATAGAGGGTGGTGAGGACTGGGGAGAAGTGCACTCTCCTCAGTCTTCGCAGGAAGTAGAGATGCTGCTGGTCTTTCTCAGCGATGGAGAAGCTTGGTCATCCACAATGCTGGTGGCTTTGCAGATGCAGTGTGAGGTGAAAACGGGAGAGAGACCCCAATTATCTTTTTAGATGCAGCTACAGAGAATGCTCCTTCAGTCAATATAGTCCTGAACAGCAGAGAAGGCTCCTGAAGGCCAGATCTTCATCTGCTTTCAAAAGGGTTCAGCGTGTCTGACGAGTGGTCTGCATGCTGGGATCAGCATAATGGACACGAATAATGGAATTTAAAGAGAACTAACAAGGTTTGCATGATTAAAATCACCAGTAACAATAAACAGTCCATCTGGATATGACTTTTAGAGCTCGCTGATACACTGTAAAGTTTGGCGAGTGTGTTGTTAGTGTTAGTGCTGGGTGGGATACACCCCGCAGCTATGTAGGTGTGTGTGTGTGTGTGTGTGTGTGTGTGTGTGTGTGTGTGTGTGTGTGTGTGTGTGTGATGTACACCGCAACTCTGAGCACTGTGGTGAAATCCCACAATAATTTAAATGGTCTACATCTAACAGTCACAAACTCCAGCAGTGAGCAGTAACTGGAGACCATCATAGCATTCACACACCAGTTAGTGTTGATGTAAGCACACAGGCCCCCACCTCAAGTTTTTCCACTCAGCGTGACTGTACAGTCACAGTGGAATGTTAGCATGTTGCTAATCTACGTAGCCATTTCCAAAACGCTGTCACTGGGCCATGTCTCCTTAAAAACAAAAACACAGCAGTTTCTGAACTCACTCTGGACAGTTCACTGGAGTCCGATGTAGTTCAATTTATTGTCCAAGGAGCAAACACTGGTGAGCAGGATGGACAGGATAGCTGGACATGGATCCTGACTTGCTTGCCGAGTTTCTGCTTCCTCGCAAACCACGATGTCCCCTCCCCTGGCCAGAAGCATCAGGTGATGCTGCAATCTGAGGGCCTGGTTCCTGTAGCAAAGCTAGGTCATGGAGCTTCAACAGCAGTCCGTCTTTGAGGTAAGCTTCTTGTTTATTTCTTAGCCGTAGAAGAGCCTGGCAGTGACAGACGTGTTCATCTGTTGTTCCGATGTGACTGATTTATTGTAAAAGTCAACAACAACTACATTTTTACACCAAATGTTTGATCCCAGACAGGGTGCTGCGAGTTAGTGGCCTCCAAGTGTGTAAAGGGAGTCAATATAAGTGTGTAAAGGGAGTAAATAAAAGTTGTAAAGTTTAAGATGTGTGAAGACCAGTGCATAAAGATACGTGTGTTTAAGATGTGTAGAAATTGCTGTACAAAGATTATTATGAATAAATGAATTTATTAAGAACAGTATGTAAAAATCAGAGTGTAGGAATTGTGTGTATTGATCAGTGTGTGTTGATCATTGTGTGTTGATCAGTGTTTAGACATTGGTGTGTATTGATCTGTGTTTAAAGATCAGTGTGTACTGACCAGTGTGTAAAGCTCTATGTGTATTGATCAATGTGTGTTGATCTGTGTATATTGATCATTATGTAAAGATCAGTGTGTATTGGTCAGTGTTTACTGATCTGTATTTAAAGATTTGTGTGTATTGGTCAGTGTGCATTAATCTGTGTGTAAAGATCAGTGTGTATCGATCATTGTATACTAGTCAGTGTTTATTGATCAGTGTGTATTGATTAGTGTGTTTTGATTGGTGTGTAAAGTTACCTGCTCCGGTGACACCGTAAGCCAGGTGTGGTGGGATGGTGATTTTTCTCCGCTCGTTCACACACATTCCCTGAACTCCTTTATCCAAACCCAGAATTACTTTACTCTCAGAACCAACCTGGCCCATAAATGGAGCCCCCTTATCTAAACTAGAGAGAGAGAGAGACAGAGAGACAGAGAGAGACACAGACAGAGGGAGAGAGAGAAACAGAGAGACAGACAGACAGAGAGAGACAGAGAGAGAGAAACAGAGAGAGATAGACAGAGATTATTATACATTACCGACCGACAGGATCACCAAACACCAGAGTCGACAGAGTCATGGATTGATAGAGTCACTGAACTACAGAGTCACTGACTGACAGAATCACAGACCAACAGAGTCACTGACTGACAGAGTCACTGACTATCCAAGTCATTGGCTGACAGAGTCATGGACCGATAGAGTCAAGGACCAGTAGAGTCACTGACCGCTAGATTTATTAAACAACAGAGTAACCGTACAACAGTCACTGAACAACAGAGTCACTGAACGACAGTCACAGATCAACAGAGTCTAACAGTCACCGACCGACAGAGTCACTGACTGAGTTACTGAACAATTACTCACCGACAGTCACAGATCGAAAGATTTATTGAAGAGTCACTGAACGACAGTCACTGATCAACACTTATTCACAGAGTCACTGACTGAGTCACCAAACGAGTCAATGACTAACCGTCACCGAACAACAGTCACATAATGACAGTCACCGACTGACAATCACTGACTGACAGAGCCACTTAATAACACTCACCATCCAACAGTTGGTGATAACTGATTACTGAGTTACTGATCAACAGAGTCACAAACCGACAGTCACTAAACAACAAAGTCACCAAATGATAGTCATTAATCAACAGTCACCGAACAACAGTCACATTATGACAGTCACCGACTGATCAACAGAGTCACTGAACAGCAAAGTCACTGAACGAGAGTTACTGACTGACAGAGACACTGAATAACACTCACCATCTGACAGAGTTACCAAACAACAGAGTCACCGAATGACAGTCACTGGCCAACAGAGTCACCAACAAACAGTAACTGAATGACAGAGTCACTGACTGAGTCACTGACAGACAGAGTCACTGACCAACAGTCACCAACAAACAAAGTCACTGACCAAAGGAGTCACAGAAAAACAGTTACTCACAGAGTTGCCGTTCTACAGAGACACTGATTGACAGAGACACTGACTGACAGAGGCACTATATAACACCATCTGACAAGGTCACTGATTGACAGAATCACTAACCAACACAGTCACTGAACGAAGAGTCACCAAACAATAGAGTCACTAATCAACAGTCACCAACCAACAGTGACTGAATTACAGAGTCACTGATCAAAGGAGTCACTGAACGACAGTCACTCACAGAGTCACGGACTGACAGTCAATGAATGACACTCACCAAATGACAGAGCCACAGACCAACGAGCCACAGACCAACAGTTACTGACCAACATAGTCACTGACTGACAGGCACTGAATAATAGAGTCACTGAACAGCAGTCACCCGCAGACAGAGTAACCAACCAACAGTCACTTACAGACAGTCACCAACTGACAGAGTCACCGACTGACAGAGTCACCGACTGACAGAGTCACCGACTGACAGTCACTGAATGAAGGAATCAACGAACAACAGAGTCACCAACCGTCAGAGTCACCGAATAACAGAATCAACGAACAACAATCACTGGACGTCAGAGTCACTGACCGCCAGAGTAACCAACCGTGAGAGCCACAGACTGAGAGAGTCACCGAATGACAAAATCAACAAATAATAGTCACTGGCCGTCAGAGTTACTGACCGCCAGAGTAACCGACCATCAGAGCCACCGACTGAGAGACCCATCGACCAAAAGAGTCACTGAATGATGGAATCAACGAACAACAGTCACCAACCATCAGATTCACCAACTGTCAGAGTAACTGATCGTTTGAGCCACTGACCGACAGAGCCACTGGGAATAATAGGCCCCGCCCACTTACCTTGAGTCGAACTTGGTTCCGTTGGTGAAGGTTCCGGTGTAGTGGTACCGGACGTAGTCGCCCTGCTGGACCTCACGTGCACACAGAGCCGGTAACGAGTAGCGGTCAATCCACACATCCTCCACTGGACCCGCCCAGCACCGCACACACAGAAACACACACACACACACACACCTTAGATCCATTTCTCTCTCTCACACACACTCACACACACACAGTTATACAAACACACACTCACACAAACACACACACACACACACACACACTCCTCCTTTTCTCTGTTCTTCTCTTTATTCTTCTGCTCTCAGAGTTTGAGGCCCAAACTGCAGCCCTGCAGCTGAGATCATCTCAGAATGACGTGTTCCGGCAGATGACCCGCCCCTTTCTGTCCACGTGTGCAGGGAGACAGAGAGAGAGAGAGAGAGAGAGAGAGAGACAGACAGACAGAGAGAGAGAGACAGGCAGAGAGAGAGGGACAAACAGAGAGAAATGCGGTGTGTGGTTCAGTTTGAGGCGCAGGGCAGAGCGGAAAGTTCTGAGCTCGGTGCTTCAAATAAACTCTCCGGTTACACCGAACAACCGAGAAATAAACACTAAATTACCCCTGTATGTTTATAACATGTGGTCGCGCCCCCCCCGCCCCGAAAAAAATTTCCCCCATTTCACCTCCACCCTTCCACACTTCCACACCCCACTGACTCTCTGGTTTGTTCTCACACCTTCAACGCTTTAACACACAGGCTCCGCCTGAAACTCGGAATAAAGTGTTAATATACAGTATTTTCAAAGTGTTTTTAAACTCTTCACTGAGATAATCTGACCTGAAAACCCGAGCAAACCCCCCCCAGCAGCTCCTAACCTTCTCCTCCTCCACGGTCTCCTGTTCTCCACAGTCTCCTGTTCTCTCCTCCTCCCGCAGTATTTGTAGTATTGTTGTTGTATCTTTGGGCTCCAGTAGGTGGCGCGCTGACTCTGAGCTCTGTAACTGAGTTGAGATTAGTTTTTCCAACCCCCACCTTCTCCATCCCCCCTTTCCCCCCATCCCCCCCATCCCGTGGTGGTCTGTACGTGCGCCGGGGCATGAAGCTCATCTCAGTCCGGCCGGAGACGTGAAGGTGTGGATGTCCGAGAAGGTCTGAGAAGGTCTGGAGATGTTTGGAGGTCCAGGCTGCTGCTGGGCTGTAGCGGCGCTGCTGCTGGTGCTCGCGGCCGAGGCGCGCGCTCAGTATGAGGGCTACAGTTTCAGCACTTTTCCTGAGAGCGACCTGGTTCCGCTGGACTCCGCGTACCGCTCGGCGCTGGACCTGTTCGGCTCGGCCCGCTGGAGCGAGAGCGCCCGCATGCTGGAGCTCAGCCTGAGGATCAACCGCCTGCTCCGGGACAGCGAGGCCGTCTGCGCGCGCAACTGCAGCTCGGAGCCGCGGGGCGCGCGGGGCGCGGAGCCCGAGCTGCGGCTTGTGGAGGTGTTCCTCCGGAGAGCCGCGTGCCTGAAGCGCTGCAGATCCGCTCTGCCTGCGTTCAGCCCCGCCGCGCCCGCGCGCGCCACGCGCCTCGCCTTCCAGCGGAGGGAACCCTACCGGTACCTGCAGTACGTCTATTACCAGGTTATTACACCTTCACTCACTTTATTACGCACTCACACACACACACACACGCACACACAGCCCTACCGGTACCTGCAGTACGTCTGCTACCAGGTTATTACACCTTCACTCACTTTATAACACACACACACACACACACACAACCCTACCGGTACCTGCAGTACATTTACTACCAGGTTATTACACCTTCACTCACTTTATTACACACACACACACACACACACACAAACCTACCGACACCTGCAGTACGTATATTATCGGGTTGTTACA
>JBBPCZ010146252.1:0-19477 GCA_037974445.1 Brycinus macrolepidotus | reverse complement strand
GTTCAGTTCAATACTTGTACCTATAAAAGATAAAACCTGAGAAACTGAACATTTTTGCAGTGGTCTCTTATTTTTTTTCCAGGGCTGTATATATATATAGAGAGAGAGAAGGAATGAAAGAAAGGCAGAAATAAAGTGACAAATGGTCCAAAACAGAGATGGAGATTTACTTCAGACAGCAATAACACAGGAAATCCCAGCGGCAGTGAATCCATCCGCGGCTCGCCTCAAACCTGATTTCCTCTCTACGGGACTCCACTATATTGAAGCAGGAGAGGCGCTGACTGTTCCAATTATGTCTCCGAGCTGATGCCTTTGCCCATGGCATCTTCCAACACGTACGATCAGCCTGTAGCGCAGACTCTCTGTTTGGCCCTGTAACCTTGGGAAGGTTTCAAGCTGCTTTTATTCTGCTTGCCAAGAGTCCCTGCCAGGTTGCTAGTCAGTTTTCACTCAAATGTCCATTCAAGAGTGGCTCTTTTTGATAGAAACTGAGCATTGGGGAAGGGCTAGAGGAATCCTGGTCTTGTAGTACCCTTGCCTTGCCAATTGCAATGTTTTCTTTGCTCTAAACACCTAATGAATCAGCTAATTAACTGGCCCTTCTTGAGCACAGGGGTACTACAGGGCTACGATCAGGGATCCTAAGGATTGACATGACAAATGGCCAGCAAGCTTGAAGACAGGATATTATGTGTCTGTGCATTTGACAAGAGCCAGAACCGACTTGACAGCAAAGTAGAGTGGCTTTTGTTCTGCTGGCTAGAAGTCTTAGAAAGTGTGGCTCATGGCCAAGATGGCATATGGCTCCCTATGTTGGGAACAGTCATCAGCTCAAAGCGACCTGAGGTTAAGTGCCTTGGCTCAAGGCTCAAGGGCATGGTAGCGCTAGGCACACATCATCAGTTGGGATTGGGCCTGTGACCTTTTGGCCCATGGATTTTTGTAATGGAGGCAAACCCAAGGTGAAACTGGACGTGACTTCTGCCAGGGACTGCACAGGCACATACAGATGCTTTCCCTGGCTCCACATCCCACCAGAGCCGCTGCTTAGCGCTCATTAATCAGCCTTCTCAGTGGCCTGCCCTAGTGCATATAGGCAAGGAAGGCACCACAATACATCACCCACGATGTTTAGCATCAATTCTGCTGCAATCAAGTCCTAGATTACACCTCCTTCATATATTCATATACTGAGGATGTACACTGGCAGTAGGTTGCATTGCCAGTCATGGATAATTAATGGTAACAATTAGTGATGGACAATGGCTTTATTGCTTGATATTCACTTCACAGAACATCTGCTATTGGATAGTACAATCTCTTTGCCACAGCACTCCTTGGGTTCCAAAAGAGCCTTAAGAAGGTTAGTTTGGTTCATTTTAGTTTAGTGTGGGTCAGTTAAAAGCAACAACACACGTCTGTCAGCCAGGGGAAATCCTGGAAATTCAAGATACAATTGGCCTTGCTGTCTCTGAAAGGGCAGGATGCCCCCATCACTCTGTGTGTTGCTAGTCAACATGTGTATCTGTAGGTTAACATAGCAAAATTAGTATTTAATATTCTCTTCCAAGCGTGTTGAGCTGTCCAATGATGATGGAGTAGTAGCTGTGGATGTGGAGGAAGCATGGACTATTTTTCACCCACTGTTTGTAGTATTGTGTGGGGTGACCAAGCTCTCATTTTACTTTTACTGCATTAAATGTAACTCAGTTTAGCTTAGCCTTGTTCAGCCCGTTTGCATCTGACTTCGGATCCAACAGAGATTGTTCAGAGCCAGTTGAACCAGCTGAATAGGAACAGCTGATTAATCTCTATCATTGCTTGCATTCAATCTCTCTTTTTCCGTCTTCGTTTCTTCCTTCGCTTTCTCTCTGTCTCCATTATATCTGCTGCTGTTTCTAGATGCTGAATGATGCCATCGTTAGTTGTGCCATCTGTGTCTGAAGGTTCAAGATGGCAGAGATTGTGCATCCCTCTCTGGGGCAGACCATCAATCTCTGTGACACCCAGCGCGCTGACACTGAGCAGCCTGCATACTCAAAAAGCACTGGAGACAGCAGAGGCTCGTCAACGCCGAGCTTCACCACGTTATAGCCTTGAGTGGCAGAAAGAAGGTTCACATATGGTTTTACTTACCATCTCAAAAACAAGGATACCCTAAAATGTGCTACACACTTGTTCAGTTTCCCATGTCTGTTGGTTATATTTGAATGGAAACTTAATACGGAGCTGACTTTTGTTCTAAAGTGTTTGGAAGCCTCTCAAAGTTGAATCCATGAGGATTCCAACTCCGGGAACATAATGGTTCTCAAAACTTTGGCCAGAGTTCGACAACTTCCAGAGGGCAGGCTCTTCCTGTGCGAGCATGTGTCTCTAACACACACTCCAAGGGAGATCAATCTAGGCTGCCTGGGGGCAGCCAGTATCGATTCCACCGTAACGCACATTAGCAAGGGGGCGGAGGGCAGCCTCTGACCCGAGCCAATGCTCCGCTCCCAGGAGACCCTGTAGTTTCAGCCTGTACTGTATTAGCCTCTGTTTCAGCCCTCTGGGTTTCCTCCCTCCCTGGTGAAGCACTGTACCTTACTGAGTCCTGTAAATGCATTTATACATTCACAAATTACTATTCAGCATGGTCCACTATAAATTCAGCTTCTTCAAGGACAGGGGTTTCAAACTCAAATTAACTGGGGGATAGTGGGATAGTAACCAGGCAGCCTTCTGAATAGGTGGCTGGGAGTGGTAAAAAAATATAACTATAAATTTTGACTGCATTATATATACACTCATTTAAGTGCACCTTAGTCAGTGTTGTAGCAATCAGACAGACTTAACCATAGAAGGAGTCCATCAGTGTGATATTCTAGATGCCATGCTGGCAGAATAGAATTATTTTTTTTATAACAATCATATTCAGTTATTTTTTCACCTGTAACTATGTCATCAGGTAAAGTACCACTATCTGTATTTTGGCTCTCTGGGATTAAAATGTTGAGCTGCTAGCAAGCAATGATGTTTGCATTAGGAGGAATAAGAACCTCACATGTGAAAACCATTCTAATCCCTCCACAAAGACTACAGTGCCAAGAAAAAATAAACATTTGTGATACCAAAAAATACCAACTTTCACAATTTAAAACATCATTCTAACACAACATGAACACATCATGAAAAGTTAACTTGCCCACTAATGAAGAATGCTTGCATTCACAAACAAGTTTTCATCCCAATCGTTTCTAGGTTCTAACCGCAATGGCGACTTGTACTCTACATCTGTATTTGCATCCACACTTTACATGTTTACTGTTTCTGAACCAAAAACATTAGGTTCTAGCAAGCTTCTGCTCTGTTGAGTGGATGAAGTAAGCTTTAGTTTCATTGGTGCGGGGGTTGTCATTTCCCTACTACAGAAAGAACATGCAGATTGGACTGCAGATCCCAAAAGAGAGCATAGTCTGGGACAGATAACTTCAGAAAGTGCTTTGATCCTATTCTGTTTGATCTAGCAAGTAGATCAAGTCTTGTGTCTCTATGCTATTAGACTTTGGATAAAACAGCAGCAGTTCCTGCCGTCCTCTGCATGCTGAAGCTACTGTCTTAAGATGATAGTTTATTGCATGGCCTAGGCATAGTTTCTATGTTTACCATTCACATGTCATGTATGTGTTACATAATCAGATGGTTCTCAGGTCTGATTAGTGTTTAGAAACTCCTACCTCTAGAAACTCATGGAAACAGATGGACTGCAGTATGTAACCGGAGACCTATGCAGTAGCCCTATAAGGTAAAGTGGATATAGAAAATAACCACCCCTTTCAAGGTATTCACATTTTGTTACTTTGCAGCCTGAAATGAAGACACACAAAAAATTCCAACTGTAATTCCACAACGCAACTTACAACATCTAAGTGAAAGATATGATAGCAACAGTTAAGATCTGTTCAAGCTCAGTCAAACCAGATGGTGACTGCTGGTGGACTGCAAGTTTTCAGTGGGGTTTAAGTCTGGGCTCTGAATAGGCCACACAAGGACATTCACCTTTTTCTCCTTCAGCCACTGTGTGGTCAATTTTGCTGTGTGTTGTGGGTCATGTTGGAAGGTGAACCTTCTTCCCATTTACCAACTTTCTGGCAGAGGGCAGCAGGTTTTCCTCAAGAATTTGATTCATTTTCCTGCTATTCTGGCAAGTGCCCCAGTCCCTGCTGCAGAGAATCACCCAACATGATGCTGCCACCATCATGCTTTACTGTAGGTTTGATGTTCTTTGGATGGTGAGCTGCATTGGCTTTCCACCAGATGTACCATTTGGTGCTGAGGCCAAATAGTTTGATTTTGGTCTCATCTGACCATAACACCTTTTCCCACCTGGTCTTCAAGTTGTGTTTTGCTTCACTTGGTGAATGGGTTAAATACAGAGAAAGAATTTTGTGCTGTTCACACTGTGTGCTGTGGTGTGTTCACGTATGACAGAATGGTCACTTTCACTTTTTTCATAAAGTGACCAGTGAGATAATTCTTATGCAAATCACACTATAAACAGATTAAAAGGAATAGTTTGCCAAAAAATCAAATATGCCCAATTTTCCACCGACCATGGATGTTGAGTAGCAAAGGTATGTTTAGAATACAAAATTTGCTTCCTTAGTTTACAGCTAGAGCTGCAAGGCTAACATTGCTAACAGACACTAGAACTAGTCGTCACACTAATCCCAATAGTTTCAATAAAAATACATCACCAAAGTATTTCTTAACCCGCTCAAACCACATCTAGATCTTCATTAAGGTTGAATCAGCTTGTGTGCATGGTTTAGTACTCAGTTAGAACTGTTTTTTTATTGTTTTTTTAGCAGTGTAGCAAGTTTAGTTAATTTTAACAGTTCACAGGAGGTCATACTTTGTCCTAAATCACATCTACAGCTCTGCTCGACTTGATGAAGAGCTGGATATGGTTTGATTGGGTTGAGTGAAATCTTGGTGATAGTTTTTTTTAAAGGAAACAATTTGGCCTATTTGGGTGACTATTGTTGGGTGACTATTCTTTGTTAGCAGCATATGCCTTGCAGCTTTACACTAAAGAAGCAGTGTTCAGAGTCCAAACATGCCTTGACTGACCGCCTACATCTGGGGTCAGTGGAAAATTGTGTAAACTGTATATTTCACTGAACTTTTCCTTTAAACTCAGAGGGGGCAGCGTGAACTCACTCTACAGGATGCCTCTGAGCCATTATTATACACTCCTATATCGAGCAGACGTCTGTTTATCTGCTGGAAGTCTCTGGAAAAATGACTTACCCTTTCTGCGCCTCCTGATTGCTTCAGTTGTCATCCGAAGTACCTGGAGATCTCCTGCTATTTCCTCTCCCAAAGACTCATTAAACTTTCACGTCTCAGAGCTGCTGGTGTCACTGGCTGATGCTTTTGTTTGAAAATGTGCTGAGCAGAAAGCTGGGCCAGGACATGCTGTCCTCTCTAACAGCCAAGTGCTCATTAGTTGGACATTAGCTGGGGGAATGAGAGACTACAGTATGTTGATTCACTCACCATAGTCATTCCCATACTGACTAAAGTCTGGACTGGCTGTAAGTAACAGGCATATTTTTGTGCAGTACTGGGATGCAGCGGTCTGATTTGCATTTGATCTGTGACTACTTTTTACCACTGTGATTAATATCTTCTTTGAGGCCTCCTGAACCAGTCCATTATTATTAAATTCTCCTCTGTCTTTCATTATAAACTATATGGCTTTAAACATTCTTTTAGGATTAATCTCAGCCTTGTTCTTCTGCCAGCTCCAATCTCATTGCCTATAAATATAGCCTTCTCCACAGCAAGAGATGCCCAGGAGCCTGCTAAGGGCTTTAAAAGTGCTTTTTTTTGCAGGATGAGCATCTGTGTGAGTTTTTCGTCCAGGAGTATGATGAAGGATGGTGTTTCAGGAATCAGGGATATGCTCCTTTCTCTCAAGCCTGTCTGGAAGAGTCCTGATTCTGAAGACACAGTCCTAGAGAAACAGTTCTACAAAAGCTGTCCAGCTTCAGCATGACCCCCCTCCCAGTCCAGTCTCAAGTTTTTGAGGCACAAATCTGAGTTGAGGCTTTAATCTCTGAGATGCAAGCCTGAGTTGTTGTGAGTCCCTGGGTCGCGAGTCTGAATTGAGGCCTGAGTCTCTGAGATGCGAGTCTGAGTTGCCATGAGTCCCTGAGGGGCGAATCTGAATCGAGGCTTGAGTCCCTGAGATCCGAGTCTGTGTTATCTTAAGTCCCTGAGGGGAAAGTCTGAATTGAGACTTGAGTCTCTGAGGTATGAGACCAAGTTAGGTCTTGAGACTCTATGGTGAGTCTGAGTCGAGTCTTCAGGTAGTAGTGCAAGTTAAGTCTCAACCCTCTGAGTTTTGAGTTCAAGTCAGGTTTCTGGTTGTGAACTTGAACCTGAAATCTCAAACTTTTGGTACCACTTTACAATAAGACGACCCTTATAAAGGGATTATAAACGATTTGTAATCAGGTTGTTAATTAGGTTGTAGACAGTTTATAAATCATTAATAAACAGTTATAAACAAGTTATAACAATTGTCATACATTGCTGCAGGTTCACTACTTGGAAATATCGGGTGTTTAATGGTAGTAGCATGTTAACAAAGACCTAATGAAGTTGATAATTTAACATTCTTTCTGAGAAAGGGACCAGATAAGCTCAGCAACTAGCAAGATCTGAAATCTTGACAAATAGTGAGTCAATGTATGACAACTGTTATTACCCGGGTTGCCAACTCTCACGCATCTGGCGTGACAGTCACGCATTCAGTCTCAATCTCACGCTCTCACTCTCAAGAAAGTAATCTCACGCCAAATCTGACATTCTTCTTTGTTGTAATTTTTTTCACTCATGTGCACTCATTTCCGAATGAGTATAAACAAGCTCTAGTCTTACATAGCCTCCTAATTAGACCACTGAAGTGTCTAATGCGTTTCTCTGACTGATGATTCGCTGAAAACTGTGGTGCACACTGTGCAGGCTGCTATAGCCTCACTCATAGTCTTCTGTTTGGGATGGCTCTTGGTGTCTGTAGGCCTGACTTGGACAAAAGAGTCAGTCTAGCTCTGCTCCGTTCAGTTTCACTTTTGTTCATTCAATAAACCACTAAATTAAAAAAATGGTATTGAGTCATTGTTTAAAAATATTTTTAACTTACTAAAAAACAAATATACTTTGCTTGCATACCATCCAAACCACAGTCTAACCAACATTTGTGGATGGGCTTGTATTTGGCATCTCATAAAATTCATGTTCTGAAATGTCCTTCAAATGTATTGCCTGCTGCATGTTGGTTATTCCCATCAGACTGAAGGTTGTTCCATAGATTGTGCTGAAATTGCTTATTATGTGATGGCATGTGAAGCCGACACTGCTGCAAGCTGAGCGGGAAACTGACAGTTGCAAAACTGACAGGTAAAGGTTTGCACTTGCCTTTTCTCTGGACAAAATGCTTTCTTCAGCCTGGAGTCTGAGCTGAATTGCTTGTCAACGAAGGTCAAATTCAAGTCAAATCGCAAGAAAGAATGTGGCTTGAGTCCCCGTCTCTGGTGTAAAGCTGTGCATTTTCGCGAGGAAAAAAACAACCTCCCTGATGGAGGGGAGGCATTTTAAGAGTCCACTTTAAACACTGGCATCCGGAGCAGAGAGGCTTGGAGATTAACGGGAGCTCGTCCTCCCCCTGGTGACCATAAAGACCTTAACTAAAATTGAGGCGGCTCTAATGGATGACTTTAGTGTTGGAGGCTTCTCCAACCGAAGGCAGGGAACTTAATTTGGGCACCGCAGAAGGGCCATTAAGGCAGGCGCGAGGCTACAGTAATTACATTGGGCGATACAGTATTGTGGAGGGAGGATATTGATGATGACGGATACAGGGACCCAGGAATTCTGGCTGAGGATTTTATTTTGTCTGGCACTTTTGGAAGTTTTCGGGAGCACAGTCTGCACTCACAAAATATACACAGAGACACAGAACCCTCGAGGGTATTCAGGAGTTCATAGTGAGGAGATGAACAAATTCACATTTGTGTGTCTGGAGGGAGTTTTCCCAAGACATTGGTTTGTCATAGTTATCCATAATTCCAACTTTGTCCTCTCACACAATTTCCAGCTATATTAAATCTGTAGAAATATGACAGTATGAAATTATAATTATTAACAAACCTGTCCAAGCAAACATAATATTGAAGTATTCATGCAATATCATTATCATTTTCTTCTTCACAATAACATTATAGTTATTTTTTTTATATTTTATATCCCAACAGTACAGTTTTTATTGTTTTTGCTGGCAGAGGGGTACTTATTGACAGGAGAGGGATAAACGGAGATTACAGAGATAAACAAAGTTTTTACATTCAATAAACAGAGTAAATACAGTGGCTGATTATAAATAGATAAGTAAATGGGAAGTGTGACTACATGGTTGCTATAAAATCAGCATTTGGAGACCCCCAAACTTTGGTTTTGTGGCCAAAAAAAGGTTTGTGTTAAAAAAAACGAATTCTACTCACAACAGGGTCTCGAACCGGAGCCTCTTCTGATTCTTTTCATTCAGCGCACTGTGTCTTACCCCTGAACCAAGGAGGGGGCGTTAACTTGCTGTCTCTTACCAAGTCATTTATGGTTAAGGGCAGCTGAAAGCGCATGTACCCACGTTCACAGGCTGATTATTTTAAATTAAACCACAGCAAAAAGTGACATACTTTTTTTTTATATCTGACCTTTGCCTTAGCGTCTTGAAGTCTGTTTATGAGTCTGCTGTGTGTTTTGCTCCATGTTTGTTTCTCCGTGTTTGGTCACTTTCTGGTTGTCTTAGCCGTGATGTCACAGACTCTCTCTCTGACACACACTTTTAAGGTGATTCACCCCTCCACTCCCTCTCCCCATACATTACAGAGGCGACTCACAAAATCACAAAAAACGATTTTTAAACGATCAATACTCGCCCCTGATCAACCGATCAAAAATCTGAACACACGTGCACTACACTGGATATAAACAGACGTTTTGATGTTGGAAGCATGCAAAACTCTAGGAGGAGAAGAGGTGCCAAATTCCAACTATAAAAATAATAATACTAATTATTATTATTATTATTATTATTATTATTAATTATATTAGTAAAAAATGAAGAACAGTGTCATTGCTGACACAGTCACACTAATAACCAGCTGTCAGTGCCACCAGTGCCACAGCCATGGGGGTACTGATCAACGGCCCCAGAGCCAAACTCTCCCTAATCAAGGTGCTTCTCCTCAACCTCATGCTGGCTGACGGGCTGCCCTTGGCCTTCGCTGTTCAAGGCTGCCACTTATTCACAAGATCTACTGATCTTTCAAAAAGTGGTGGGGACAAAATAGGCCACAATAAAAAATAGTGGGGGCATGTCCCAACCATAAATGGTGCCAATGCACCAGCCTATAAAACTACTGATGCTGGATAAGAACAGTTGTCTCATGATCATGTTAGAGGAAAGTGATGTGAGAGAAAAAGACCCTTATTTCAGATCCATTATTTAATTTGTTTAATAATTTAATTTTTTTTATTTTTTTATTTTGATGTTGTCACGTCTGGTCCGTCTCGGTCACGCCCCCCAAAGGAGTCCGTCATCCAGGAGTCCCTGGATGCAAAGTGATGACGTCATGTGTTGTTGTGTGTGTGGTCTTCACGTGCCTAGCCGGCCAGCTGTTAGCCCTTAGCTCATTAGCTGGTTGCTAGGCACCTGAGGATGGGTCCACCTGTGTTAGATTGAAGTTAAGGATGCCTCGTTTGTTCGTTCATTGTTCTTGTCGTGTGATTGGTTGTCTACATGTCTGTACTAGGATAAAGCCAAGCTGGTCCAGAGGCTCAGTGTGTGGTCACCCCAACACTGCCAGCTCATGTACCTGGTTTGCACAGCTCATGTTTATGGTTTGCTCTGAGGCCTGTGTGTTTGTCCCAGTCTGCGGATTATCACTGAGACCTCTGGCGCTTTCTGCTGTGGACTGTTCTCCTAGTGGCAGTAGGAGAGCCTGCTTCCACAAGCCACCTTATGAAGGACTGGTAACACGCTAAGTGCTCCTCGCTCCTAGGCGCTGTGTTTCCTGTGGTTCCCGTACATCTCCCCACAAGCGTGAGGACTGAAGCCGATCCACTACGGCTATTTAGTGGACACCCAAGCCAAGCCTGGATTATAAGGCTGTAACCTGTAGCTCGGTCTGGAGATCGAGACATATCCCCTTCA
This sequence comes from Brycinus macrolepidotus, assembly GCA_037974445.1. Classification (NCBI taxonomy): domain Eukaryota; kingdom Metazoa; phylum Chordata; class Actinopteri; order Characiformes; family Alestidae; genus Brycinus; species Brycinus macrolepidotus. The sequence goes on along the minus strand of JBBPCZ010146252.1, from coordinate 9,213 downwards.
CATCGGATCTCTGTTTGGCGTAAAGCCTCTCCAAGGACCTCGTAGTTCCAAGTCTAGTTTCTAGTATGGTGTAGCGGAGCTCCACAAGCTTCATGCTAGCTTTGGTTTCATAGTCTGGTTTATGGTATTCTGTTTGAGAGCTCTACGAGCTCATTTCTCGCTTTGGTTTCATTAAATACTTCTTGAGAAACTTCCATTGGATTCCTGCAGTGTGTCCCTCCCGTACACCCGACATGACAGATGTTTAAATTTGTTGTTGAAACTCCAATAATAACATTCCCTTGAGATTATATGTAAACATAAAAGGCCCATGGAAAAGTCATATTATAAATAATAGTAATTATATTTATATACTAAGAGGAAACTGTGCACAAAAAATTTCAGAAATATGCAATTTTTCGGTTTGTTTGTTGAGGACAAACAAAAGACAAGTTACTTTATCTCTTGAAATCGTATGTCTCTTGCTTTTAGATCATATCCCATTGCGATTGCCAGAATATTATACCCATAAAATCAAGTTACACACTTGACCAGCGCATGTCCACAGGTAACTTTCTCACGTCCCTATTGATGTAACTTTTGGACTTTAGTCACCAGCTCAGCAAATGGGCCTTGAGCAGTTTTGAAACAATTCCATAGACAAATACACCTCAGCTGCCACATGTCTAAGGATGACACATTATTGGAGAGTGTAGAGTGTATCCCCCCCCCCCACCCCAATGTACTTTTGGAACAATATAGTCATTACAACAAAAGTACAACTCAGGCAGAAGATCCATCTCTGTCCAAAAGAGTGTCTCTCTTCCCTGGCTTCAGATGGAGCCTGTAGTTTATTGATTTATTAGGCAGGAGCATCCCAGTGGTTTACTTCTAAGTCTTGAAATGTGCATGTGGCATTTGCTGGGAACTTTCATCACTGAAGTGTTCAACATTTTACTTCCATACAAATGTATGAAAGATACAATTATTAATATCAAATGGAAAATCACCGCTCATAGCATCATTGGCTAAAAATGCAGCTAATCCAATCACATTTACGAAGATTCTGTATACTGTATTTAGGAATTTTCTGTATAACTTTCCATAAATGCATTCCTAAAATGTCTCAGTGAGGAACTGGATGTGGGTTTAAGCAGTGAAACAGACTTGTGGACATGGTTTTGGATATAGCAGACTTACTGAACCAAACTACAGACAATTCCAGAACTGATCTATGAAGTTATTGTTACAAAAACACTTTAAATTCATTTTTGCAGCTTACAGCAAGTCAAAAACAACATCCATCAGTATGCACCACCTTAATGAACAGTTGGACAAGGTTTGAGCAGGTTGGGAGAAGTTTTTACAGAAAAGATTTGGGTGACTATTGACTTCTAGCATTAGCAATGTTAGCCTCATAGCTGCACTGCTAAACAAAAGAAGCAGAATTTGGACTTGGCTGATCAACTACATCAGGGTAAATGGAAAATTATGTAGATTTGATTTTTTGCCAATCTGTTCCTTTAATTCACAAACAGTGTGCAGATGTCTCAGGCTGAAATCCTCCAATAGCTAACAGCATCCTCCCCCAAGAGCGATTCCTTCCACCCACACTCTGAGGAAGCGCTTCTTAAAAAAGTCGCCCTGAGGCTTGAACGGAACAATGTTAGCAGGCTTGATCATATTGGCCTGCACTTGACTTGGTTTGGTGCTCCTCTCTGAACACCAAGCTGGAGGTAGCGGCCGGTCGAATCAGAATTTCACCCTTTCCCTTTCCTCTGTGAGGTGCCTCAGGCAAAGTCTTATTCCCCGAGAAAAGGCCACTGTCAGCTAAATAAAGCAATGCTGGCCCAGATTGAGCAAATATCCAAAGATGTGAAGGTGTTTGTTCCCTGGAAACGATGGATGCTGTCTTTCGTTCTGATTGATGGCTTCCTCTGAGCAACTGTGCACCTGAATCAATATGGCCATGCTTCACCGCCAACTCACGTTGGTATTCTTTGTGTTAAAAGTGGAAGTGATGGTTCACTCAGAAATACTTCTGTTTCATTACCAGAACTGAGGCTGTAAAGGTGGAGCTGATACAAGGCAACTCATTGTGCATGATAACGTAAGAGAGCTTATGTTCCAATGCAACCAACAACTCTTATCAAGTCCCTACGGAACTTCTTGGCACATCCAGCATCTATCAGTACAGGATCTGTGTGTTTGGCCCTGTTCTTATCTTTTAGTGATCCTTTGGGTCTGAAATAGCTCCAATGAAAATAGATGTGAGCAACAGTAGAGCTGCGTGGAATGAAATTAAACCCAAAATAAACTCTCAACTTGATTAGTAATAGTTTCATTAAAAAACACTCCAAATCCATCCAGTCTGTTTGTAATTTTTGTTTCAAATTTATGCATAAACAGAAAACTTTATTTGATCCCGGAGGAAATTGGTAATGTTACGACTGCACAAACACACAGAGACACACAGACGAGAACAATATAAAATATAGTATAAAGTCAAAATTAAACTCTCAAGAAAATACACTGAAAATGCTTTGTACTAAATACATTATGTTATAACCACAGAATGCTGTGGTCAGTGGATATAAATACAACACATGAACAAATAAAATGGCATAAATTATATAAAAAATAAACTAATTTAAACGAATTAAAATAATGAATAGGTTAAGATGTTAGATGTGAGTCAGATGTATATAGGTTCCATGGTGGATTTGGTTAGTAAAAAAAAAAAAAAAGTTTTATTTGAGCGGTAGACATTTTGACACCTGGTTCTGTTCACCACCACTGTATAGAAAGTTGAACCATGAACCATTTCAAAACATGCCCACTCTGAATGACCTTGTTTGCATCTGAATAAGTAAATCATGCAGAAATTTCGTTAAATTACATTTATGTATACACCAGTCACAACACTAAAACCACTGACGGGTGAAGAACACTGATATCTTCTTACACTTGCACCTGTCAAGGGGAGGGATATATTAGACAGCAAGTGAACAGTCAGTTCTTGCAGTCGATGTGTTGGAAGTAGGAAAAATGGATGAGCATAAGGATCTGAGTAGCTTTGACAGTGAACCAGCAACGAGGTCATGTGCGCCCAAGAGTCACTGATGCGTATTGTGAGCAAAGACTACCCCGTCTGGTCCGATATCAAATAAGAGCTAATGGAGCACAAACTGCTGAAAAAGTTAAAGCTGGCTCTTACAGAAAGGTGTCAGACCACACAGTGTCATGCCCCCTGCTGTGTATGGGTCTGTGTTGCTGTAGACCAGTCAGAGACCCCATTCTAACCCCTGTCCATTACCGAAAGCTCCTACATTGGGCATGTGAGCATCAGAACTGGACCATGGAGCAATAGAAGACTCTCAACCCATGTTCTTCCAAATCCTAGACATCACTCACTTTTCTAGTCATGCAAAGCAAACAAAACATCCGCCGTGTTGGTCTGTGTTCATCTTCTTGTTACCAAAACCCTGTACTTTCCTCAGGCGGGATTAATAAAATTAATTGCTTCTAGGCAATCTGATCTTGCATTAAATATAGCCTCAAAGCTTCTCGGTTAGCAACAGTAGCTGAATGATTACCTCGGTGTGAAAGGAGAAGAAAAATGTGCTGCAATTTGGATGAAATTATTCACCCCTGAATGAATAGCTCTGCTTTCATTTCCCCTCACAGTTCTATTGTCACCTTCCACCAAATGGGGTGGGTTGTGTTTCATAGCATGTCAGCATGTTTTATTATTTTGGTTTCGAATGTCGCAGTCATCTGGGGCACAGCAGTTAATTGCCTGAATTAAATTTAATGTCAAGAAGACTTCAAAAATAGTCATAAGAGAAGAACAAGGTGGGAAAATAGAAGGAGATAGAAGGAAGGAGACATAGATCTTGGCATGGTGCAATTATCATGGTGGGACAAAAGAAGATTTCAACATGCGTACTGTTCACAGCAGTGCCCCAGTTTCCACACACACACGCACTAGTAAATGAAAGCACTTGTCACCGAGCTGAAGCCAAGAAAAATAAATGGTTGGAAATCCTTTCAAATTCCTTGTGGCATTCTGTGCCTGCCTGATGACCTTATAACTGCAATCTCATGTCTTCTCCCAATGGTCTGCGATGGAGTTCAGTATCAAACACAAGGTAACTACTAAAACCCCAGGCAACCTAAATCCATACTATTTTTCTGATTAGGTTCTTCTTACATGTGCCCTCTGAGCCATGTTTCAGTGACCCTAAAAGCAATCTCCAGGGACTTCAAGGCCTTTGGAGAAGCAAGAGTGGTATAGCAAGCTCAGATTAGTGAGTTCCCCATCCTCAGGAGACCATGAGTACAATCCCTGGTGATGCCAAAGCCATGGATGGTTGAGCTTCAAAGTAAGTATAATTGGCCTTGTTTTTTTTGGGTGGGTAGGGGGGCCCTCCCTCTCCCCCCATCATGCTAGCCAGGAAATGTGTCTGTAAGGCAACAAAAGAATTAGTAGTTAGTAATTAGATTCTTCTCTAAGAATGCTGAAGCTCTCCAGTGACTTTTGAAAAGGGTGAGTTTGAGAAGATGTGGTGATGCTTCATGTAAGAAGAATGTGCTAGAATTCATCCTCCAACTGTAGAGGGCATTGTGTGATTGGGGGCAGCAGTGGGTGGGAACTGACAATGGCCAGAACTGGGGAGGGAAAAAAGACTGCCACCATAGCATTAGCAAGCCAGGGCAGCTTCTAACAGACTTCAGACTTTCTTCAAGATGGGTGCTAAAAATCTCCAAATGCTCTTCGGAGAGACTAGAGATTGGTGAAATGTAAGCGGTATGGTGTGGCTTTGTACAGCTAGATAGCAATACCGGGGTATAAACTCAAAATGCCTCTTGACAGCACTGAGAAATGTGATCTCAGGTCTGTAAACATACACTATTGAGACAACAAATGGACAAAATTTCATAAACAAGTTCACAGTTCGGGTTATTCATTAAACTGTACTGTTTTGCCTTTGTGTACTCTTTTTGTCTTTAACATTTAATATGTGTGGAACTAGTATTAATGAAAAGCTTAGTGTTGAAACAGATGATATAAAAGAACTGAGCTATGTCCACTTATTAGCTTAATCCAGTACATGGTGGGTTTCCTACTTAGAGCTCTATGTAGCAGATGAGTTTAGCATGTCGTCCTTCAGAGATGATTCTGCACCCATCTCTAATGAACTTGGCCCACAATATTTTTTGTTTTCAAGTTGTAAATGGACATTGTTATGTTCTAAACCCGCCGTCCCGTTCCTACATTACACCCTCTGGGATCCGACACCAGCCAGTTTACAGTGTATGGTAAACTATGTCTGTCAGGCTTGCCCAGACTGCTGAGAGTTACAGCGGATTAATTTCAGTACATTGAAGGCCGTGCAGCTCCATGATAATGCTAACAACATTCCATGACAAGCACACAAGGAGAAGGGCCAATCGGCTCTGTGCTAATGACCGTGCATTCGGCTCTGTACTAATGCTAATGTCCGTGGCTGACAAGCAGATAAGGTGCCGGGGCCAGTCAACTCTGTGCTAATGGCCACGCATGAGGAGATCACGAGGAGCAGGGCTGACAGGCACTGTGCAGATGCTAATGGATGTGCACGAACTAAGCAAGCAGCAGCAAGGAAGGGGAGGTCATTGTTTTTTGCTCTCTCGTTTTTTTCCTCGATTGTTAGCCATGATGCTGGACGTCCTGCTCGTGAAAGATTAAGACAACAGCTTGTTATTTACAGGCCTGTGGCTGTGCTGCACAGGGCAAAGCCAAGCTGCAGGATCCGTTACAACACATGGGGGCCAAATAATTGCCACATTCCTCTCAGGTCCACCTTTTTCCAGCTGCTGGCGAGAGTCTGCTGAGAAGAAGGCAAAACTGTACTACACAAAAGAATTAAAAAAAAAACACAGTTGTTCAGGTTGTTTTATGCAGTGGTTTGTTTGTTGAACCTGTTTGTGCCTTGAATTTATTGATATAGGCCCCATTTGGGGGCAGCTGGTGGCTGGGTGGTTAGGGAGTTGCCCTCACGATCAGAAGGTCATGGATTTGAATCCCAGGACTCCCAGTGGCAACACTGAGGTACCCTTGAGCAAGATGCCATCCTCACACACTGCTCCCCAGGCGCTGCACTCCTGGCTGCCCACTGCTTCACTTGGTGAATGGGTTAAACGTAGAGAAAGAATTTCACATTGTTCATACTGTGTGCTGTGGTGTGTTCACACGTGACTACAAGGGGCCACTTTACTTACTTGGAACTGTGCAGAAAGGTATAAGGAATTGTGCATAAAGTAGGACATTATCCAGAAATGCTGACATGGACCTGATTTGGAGCCTTCTGAGTTGAGTCACTATTTATTGTTCTTTCTGTCCATCAGAAGTACCACCCAGTCCCGTGAAGACGGCCTCTGAAGGCTCACCGGCAAGCTCGCCTCGACTGCGTGGGGACTCAGACCGTTACTGCCAGCTTTGTAACGCCTGGTTCAACAACCCGGGTATGGCCCGGCAGCACTATGATGGCAAGAAACACAAGAAGAATGCAGCACGGGCTGACCTGCTGGAGCAGCTGGGCAAAACATTGGACATGGGCGAGATGAAAGGTAACACACCAGTTTTATTTATATAGAGCCTTTCTCAAACCTAGGGAGGCTTTACAACAGCTACATAATAAACAGTTACTAACACAATGCACAACATGCACATGTAGGGGGTTGTTGATGGATGAAATAAAATATTGGTCAAAACAGAAGAGAAAATAAAAAAAAATGACGAGTTGAGCATCTTTTAACTCAAGCAAACACTTTCAAAGATTTTTCCAGAGATACCCCTAAATATTACTGTTGAGTTATTCAGAGGGTCTCAAGTATCAATCAAGTATTGGTTCAGGAGGCCAGCACCACCTGAACCAAGTGTTTAGACTGATCTACCATTCAAAAAAACTTCTGGTTCTTCTTTTGTGAAAATCTTCTAAAACTACCTTCCAACGTGTCCCCACTGGGTCATCATGGCTTTGGTTTTAGTGCTGGCTTGGCTAGTAATGAAATCCTGGTGGGTTTTGTTTCATTAATATGTAATGTTTGTGAGCAATGACATGTACAATCAAACACAACCTTGACCTGGCTTATCAGATCAAAAATGGCTATCCTATGATATACCACCACCATCTAGGGATTTCTTTTATAGTGAGCTCTTAATGGTGATCTTCCATCAAAATTGTTCTTTACTGGGCTTTATCTTCGTCCGGGAATCCAGCTTAAAAAGCATCCGGCTCTCTTGTGGCAAACTGCTTTTCCACCATTCTAGACAGATTTCACAGAGAGTCCAGTAACAAGAATAATTCCTGAAACGTTCCCTTATCTCTTTTGGGTCATGTCAAGCAAGGAAATGGGTGAACATACTGGCACTAAATGCCTGGGGTGCAGCCTATTCATTCCTAAAAGCTCTCTGCTTGTCTATTAACTTACATTACATCAGGAACAATTGCCAGACCCTCATCTCTGGGAGGCTGGGAGAGTTCATGAGTGTTTTCCCGCCTCAACAGAGCGTGCATGGGCATGATCGAATCTTTCCTCTGACTAGACTGGACGAATGCACCCAAATTGGACGAACAAGGCTAAGTCAGGGAGCCTCGTATACAACAGCATTAAGAGGGTGGAGCTGACATGTTTACATGCAAGCTAGACTCTTAAAATTAAAGGCTGTACAGCTTTAGGAATTAAAAACATAATTGGCCATAATGTGGAGGATCTTTAAATGGGTTCTTTACATTCACACATCTCATAGAAAAATTATTCAATAAAGAACCATCCATTGAACAATTTGTAAATAGGGAACCAAAGGTGGTTCTTCTATGTCATCACTCCAGAGAACCCTTTTTGGCACCTTTACACAGAAACTGGATGAGGCTTAAAGAAGCCAAATAAATGCGACTGTAAATGTAAGGCCAGTGATATGCAATGTGTCGTCCAGAATGGTGCAGTATATCCCATTTATCCCAAACTACTAGAATCCCATACAGTCAACCATAATTAAGCAAGCAAGCATAACAGGGCATACCAAGCATGCATAATGGAGACAGCTAACATAATTGAGCATAACAAGCAAGCATAACTGAGATGACAATTGCATAACTTAGCATAACTAGCTAGCATATTTGTTATTGTTATATTTGCATGACTAGTAAGAATAACAGAGTTAGGAAAAATAACACAACATACCAACCACGCATAACAGAGCTGGAAAGCAAAACTGAGCTAGCAAGCAAAACTGGCCATGACTAGCAAACATAATTGAGCATAACAGAGTTAGCAAGTATACTAGCAAGCATAACTGAGCTAGCAGGCACAGCTTAGCATAACCAGCAAACTAACTTAACTTACCAAGCATGCATAACTGAGCATAACTAGCGAGCATAACTGAGCTAACACACATAATTGAGTATAAGAGGCAGGCCTAACAAAGCTAGCAAGCATCATTGAGCATAATTAGCAAGCATAGCAGAGATAGCAGGCTTACCTGTCTGTTTGTCCATTTAACACAGAAATCCATCAGTGAATTGAATAAGAATCTTAACATCTGCAAAACATAACCATATAAAAGCAGGACAAAGTATTTTAGTATGGAGACAGCAGGGACAGTGGACAGCACAGCCTGTATATGTAGAACCTGCTTCCTTCTTCACTTCTTCACCTAGTTTCAGCTGCTTCACACTCACACAATTCATAAGTTGTGTTTTATTTATTAATTAGCATAAATAATATTAATACAACAACCTAAGTGTCATATAAACATATTTTTCCATTTTAAACATTAAGGAGGAGGGGAATGGGGCAAGCCACCTTCCTGCTCTGTGTTCACCTTGGCCACACTGTTTGTTTGTCTCGCACAGTCAATATCCCCATAAATGTCAGCACAGTCGCCGAAGGATTGGGCATGGCCTTAATGAGGGGCCTGTCACCACGGCAATTATCAATTAGTAATGATGTGGCAAATCATCCTAACGGGGAAAGCCAGACAGAAGTAGAGAGAGAGAGAGAGAGAGAGAGAGAGAGAGAGAGAGAGAGAGAGAGAAAGAGAGTAGTAGAAGGAGAGAGCCAGGGAGGAAGAGGGAGACAGCAGTAGAGAGAGAGTGAGGGAGGAAGGGAGGTAGAAGACAGCAAGAGAAGGAGGGAGGGAGAGAGATAGGGAGGGAGTGAAGAAGGGAGAGAGAAAGGAATAGAGAG
>JBBPCZ010146215.1:0-40355 GCA_037974445.1 Brycinus macrolepidotus | reverse complement strand
AAAAAAATGACACTAATGGGGAGAAACAACACAACATGATGTTTTGTCTTCATCTGAGACACATCTGGCCGGATTCAGCCATTTTTTTTAACATAAAACTCGATTTTCACGTGCGGTTCGTTGTGTGAAACGCGTTCGTTCTGCGAGTCATGCGCGCGTCCGAGGTGGCGTTTGTTATGCAGAGCATTCGTTCTCTGAGGTGTTCGTTAAGCGGGGTACCACTGTATTTGAAACAAATGGGTTATAGTATTATTATTATTATTATTATACAAATAAACACATATTTTACATATATGTGTTTATATATATAGTAATAGCAATATGTCCCTTATAATATGTTAATTTTATGGGGCATATTATTACATATATGTATTTACATATCACTGTTTTTATTGTCAGTGTGTTTTAATATTTTATAGTAAGTATTCTTAAGAAATCTGGATACTTGTTAATAGCATTGCAACTACTGCTGTTGTCAATATTACAGATGGACAACTTTTATCCTGTATAATTACATGTAATTACCTGGGAAAAATGCAAAAAAATCATATTTTTGTATGCTTGACTACCCAACCATGAACATGAATTGAAATACCCTTCAGTAGCAAATATAAGACTTAAGTGTGACCCCATGTCCTGACCCAAGCCTGTGTGTGTGGGCACAGCGAGTATGTGGCTGTGTTTGTATATCTCCCAAGCTATAAGCTAACTGGGAAAGATGCTCTAAAAGGGCTGTGATGATAGATGAATCCAGCACTTTCCCCTCGCTCCACTGATTAATGCACACATTCATCTGTAGCTCCAGAAAGGTTTAGCACCAAATATACTTTAAGACATTTTGCTTGACTCGGTTTTTGTCTGCCGCATGCATGCTCACATAAATCCTGATGGCCATGAAACAAGTCTTTTGATGCAGCAATGAATCCCCAGTCTTTTAAAGAGCCAAGTTTATAAACCACTGTTGGACTTATTGGCCAAGAAACCTGTTTCCTAAGGGAAAGCGGCACGTCTCCGTTGTCAATCAACAGTGTTTGTTCTGACTACTTGAATACTTCCACTTTTTTGTTATCTGCATGAAACCTCGCCTTCCCCAATGCAGCTTCTGTTTCTGTCTATTTATTTACTTGTTTACTTATTTACTCTGTTCTCACTTTAAACAACTAAGCGATTGCATGCTTAATGAGACGTTTGTGCCCATTCCATCCCACTTCTTTCTCCACAGACCACCATTTCCAACTTAGTCCATTGATGTAAATAATTAGCCTTAATGTGCTGGCAGGGCATCAATTTTCATGGTATTTAATTGTCCTGAAAATTGATGAAGCCATGCTTCTAACGTGGATAGAAGTGGAGTTCTGCTAGTAAATAAAGAAGATTGTCAGATACCAAAGATTGAACACACCCATTCAAAAAAGGCATATAAACATGAACATGAGCACACACCGTCTACATAGAACATACCTAAATGTGGCAGATTTTAGTGCATGAGTATAACATATTTTGCAGATTTTAGTGCATGAGTATAACATATTTTGCAGATTTTAGTGCATGAGTATAACATATTAATTGGAAAAATAACATAAAATATCAGTAATGCCACAACTTTTGCATGGCTCACAAAATGGATAGAGTACATATATAAGACATATAAAAGCAAACACAAAACATATGGGACATTTATTTCCTGGGGGGGACAAACTTTTTTGTATTTTAATGTGTGGGCAGGGGCTTGTAGTTTATTGAAGCTGTGGCATGTAGACAAATGCCTTGTGGAAACCCGTACGTTCCCAGTCTCAAACAGCTGACCACTGATTAAGATTAAGTCATAAATCATAGGAATGTGTCTGTACCTGCAGAGGTTTGATTGTAGTGATCAGGACAACGAGGCACATTCTGATTTGGTGCCACTACCTGTCTCATGGGTTGGAATCTAATTTGACAGGACCTCATACAGAACCGTGACACTCGCGCTCAGACATAGGCTTATGAGAGTGTAAAGTCAGTGAAGTTAACTATTAGAACTCAGAGTGTATTAGTAAAATCGGTGTAAAACAATCTAAAACCAGTGTTTGTTCTCCTACACGTTCGCAGTTTGCTGCTCTTTCTCTCGGCACCCTGCCACTCGGTCACTCTCCGGACCCCCTTCCTCTGAGGGTTGTCCCCACCCACTTGTGGGCGGAGATTATCCTGAAAGTCCTCCCGGGTTCAAAGATCTTGTGTTTTTTTTTAGTTTGTTTCTAAGACCTAAAATAAAAGAAATTCAGCCATTTTTGTTCTTTATAGGCATTTGTGTGTCATGTCATTTTTTAAAACCCATGTTTTTTAAAGTACAATAACCTTGGTTCTATGTGACACAAGAACACCAAACAAAGCTCAGCATGACGTCTGACACCTTGAGCATCAACACGAACTAGGGGAACTTCCATATAAGGAATTGTTTTGCTGTATGATGACAATTTACCATTTGTTGCACTTCCGGCATGGATCCGTGCAGCTCACGTTCCAGGGGTTAATCCCACTAGGCTGAAATAGAAATAGCCTTGGCCACACTTACAGTGGTCATCAGCCCTCATCCTACCTTTCTGTTTTATTGAAGTCCAATCTGCATTTAACATGCTGCCCTTTCCCCCAGCCAATCAGGACCTTCTGGAGAAGTTTATTAGTAAGAGCAGGTGGAATCCGACTTCTCAGGAAGGTCGATCTACAGGACCAGGGTTCGTGACCACTGCTGTAATAGTGTGAGAGGGAGGAATGCTTCCAGTCACAGCAGAATTAACAGGGCAATAGCAAAGATGGTAAAGACCATTATCATAGTGATAACACTAACCCTTTTACAGGGCATGATGTACCTGGAAGAACGGAGGCTGGTCCACAGGGACTTGGCGGCCCGCAATGTTCTGGTGAAATCTCCCAACCACATCAAGATCACTGATTTTGGCCTGGCCCGCCTGCTGGACGCTGATGAGAAGGAGTACAATGCAGACGGGGGCAAGGTCAGTAAGTCGCCCACCTACCATCATAAGGACAGGAAGCAGACCTCTCTCACGCCCAGCTCTGATGAAATAGGCCTACTACACACCATATTAGCATGTTCTTCGAATAAAACACTCCGATTACTGAGCATATCCTCATTGTCCACTTTATTAGAAACACCTTCTGTGAGTTTGTTTCCAATAAAGTGGCCAGAGAACATACATTAAGTGAACATGTCCTCTCTCCCACTCTTGCTCAGATGCCTATCAAGTGGATGGCGTTGGAGTGCATACACTACAGAAAGTTTACACACCAGAGCGATGTCTGGAGCTACGGTAGGGAAAACACTGATCACCTGGACCTGAAAAAGCCCATATCCCAATTTTTTTTCATATCTTACATTTTTTCTTGTGCTTTATTTTTCTTCCCCAAGGTCCATTTTGTTGCTGTGATTGTACGACTGATGGACTGTTTGTAAATTACCTCTGTTCTGATAGGCTGCCCTATATTGTGCCACTTATTAATGCCTCTACTTCTTCACCACTGAACTTTCATTTTCTGACATTATGGAGCGGATCTGAGCATGGTTTGTGTGATAAGCTGAAATCTTAGTAAAGGGGCATTTCAGGTTGTGTCCAAGTAGATCAAATGTGAGTTTTTGCATCACCTTCTTCAGGAGTGACTATCTGGGAGCTGATGACATTTGGAGGAAAGCCATATGATGGAATTCCCACCCGTGAGATTCCAGACATCCTGGAGAAAGGAGAGCGCCTGCCTCAACCCCCGATCTGCACCATCGATGTCTACATGGTTATGGTTAAATGTGAGTCCAGCAGAGTCTCAGTATTTTTGTCTGGTTCCCAAGCAAGATCTTCTGCTCTGTTTTGTTTTCCCTCTGCACAGTTTCTTTGTAGATGGAACAGGAAGGGTCTGAAATTAGCATATGGGTCAACTGTGGATTTCCCCAACCAAAAATCAAACACGGGCAAATCAAAGAGCGCATGAAAAGAGATGAAGATTAGACACATTAATTCTAATTACATTTCGACTGCGAGCTGTTCTTTGTGATTCGAGCCATGGTACCAACAATAAGCACATGGATGGTGTAATACTGATAGAGCTGAAATTCGGTTTGATTGCTTGAGTAATTGCTGCTCATTTAGATAAAGTGTTGGAGTGTGAGCTTTGGAGAGAGAATGAATTGTGGGGAAATGGAGATCAGACTAGTGTGAGGTGAGGACAAGCAAATGCCAACCAGGGGCTGAATGGTTTGTCAAGAAGAAACGTCACCAATCAAGTAATTTGAGCCTTGAATGATAGCAATGCAGATTTAAAGGTCCATGTTTTTTTCTTAATCTTTAACCATTCTCACATATATTGAGTATAGCTGCCTACACAAAATCGTATTGGAGTGCACTGCAGTTGCAATGTAAAGGAACACTTTATTTGTAGGCCTCCTACATAGGGACTTCATAAAACATGCCTAAGCACCAGATAAATACTTGAACACTAAAGAACAGTATATGCCAGTACTCCCAAGATGATATAAGATGTAAGTGGCAATACCTGGACTTAAAAGTCCATAAGCCAAAGTGACATTTGTTCTGCTTATGACACTGTATTTATTACCAAGTAATGGAACTTGTGACACAGAGGCCTAGTTAAAATCTTCACAAATGAGTTCTATGAAAGACTTTGATCCCATTTCACTGTTATATGAAGTCCTTACATAGGCTTTTGTGTAATAAGAAGCATTTATAAGATACTTCATAACAGTCTTATGACTGTAACAAATGTCCCCCACTTTGGTTTGTCAATACAGTGTCATTTATTTCATAAAACATTTTATTATTTTGTGATTAAAGGTATGAACTGTTTTATTCTGTTTATAAATATGCTATTCAGTGCTTATGCATGTATTATGAAGTCCTTATTCAGTTAAATAAAGTGTTATCCACTTTATTTCTTTTATTATTTACATTCAGTTTCTTTATGTAGTGTTAAGTCCATGAGATTTGCAGTGTCAAGCCTCTTTAACCCAGTTTTGCACAAATTGTTAATAACTTCCACAACATCTGCATATGCATTACACTATATGGACAAAAGTATTGGGACGCCTGACCATTACACCAGCAGGGACTTAAATGATATTGCATTCAAATACATAGACTTTAATATGGAGTTGGTACTTTTGTCCATACAGTGTATATATATGTAAGTTTGTTGCTATATTGTGTGAGAGGATCCATTGCATTTCTGTGACTTAGTTAGTCATGCCATGTCACCCTCCTCAAGGCTGGATGATCGATGCTGACAGCAGGCCCAGGTTTAAAGAGCTCGCAGCAGAGTTCTGCAGGATGGCCAGAGACCCTCAGAGGTACCTCGTCATCCAGGTGAGAGAGAAACAGCGGCATGATAAATGCCTTTATTATATGCCCCTGCATAAAAAATGAAGTGGAGCTCTTCGTGGTGGCGGAGAGTAATTGGGCTGTGTTTGTCTCAGGGGGACGACTGCATGAAGCTGCCCAGTCCCAACCACAGCAAATTCTTCCAGAGTCTTCTGGGCGAGGATGACCTGGGAGACCTGATGGATGCTGACGAGTACCTGGTACCCCAAACCTATAGTGCTTCTGCTTCTTCCTATCCATCCAGACCTCATCTGGACTCCAATCGGGTGAGAATTTTAGGATACACCATTTCGGTATCATAAAGGTCAACATGCGACCAGTCATGGAGCACAATCCCTTACAAGGGTGTAAATCAGAGTGAAACTGTTAGCAGATATTGTTAGCATTTAAAAATTTGTTAAAGGGGCATCCTGGCCTAAGATTAGAGTAAAACTAGAGCCTAGCCACTCAATTAGGCTAATAAAGAAAACATTGATCTTCCTTCAACACAAAATTAACACTTTTTTCAGTAAAATCTCCCCAAAGTGGTTGAGGTTTTTCAAAGACTCCCACCACCTTCAAAATACATCACCAAGAGAAGCTTTTTCTAGTCTTCAAAGTGGGAAACCTCACACTAGACACAACAGCAGAACTAACAGTATGGTGTGTAACAGTAGTCACCAACCCCGGCCCTGGAGATCTAGTTCCAGCCACAATCTGCAACTGCTGCTCTGCCTAATGAACTTCTCCAGACATCCCTGACTGACTGGAGCATTAAGTAATGGGGAGGGGGCAGCATGTTTGATGCAATTTGAAGCCAAACACGGAAGAAAAGTAGACATGTTGTAAACATTTGCAGGTCTTTATACAAATATATGCAAAACAAATATTTCAGTATCACGACCTGACATGAAAAAATGGACCAATATTGATCTTAAAGAGCTACAAATTGTATGAAGTGCTACTGGCTAATTTATTTATTTATTTATTTATTTTACCAAAAAACAAACATTTTTATTGAAGCAGCACTTCACTGACTGATGTAGCTGTCATTTTGGGTTGATTGCTTTTCATAAGTTCAGGTCAGCCCGGATGGCTATTAGGGAAGTGAACAGCTGCCAGATTAGCTGTATTTGTGCTTAATTTGAACCCATTCTAAGCAATCCTGTTGCTTTATCTGAACTGTTATTATTCAGTACCTATAAATCTCAAAATAAAAAAATAAAAAAAACGTGTTTATTTGTTCTTTGTGTTGGTACTGGCCTCATCTTTTATTAGACCACGTAGATCCCACCTGCTATACTATACTATATTGTGCTATATGAATAGAAGATCCTTCCTCACCACTGCTGCTACTCATATGTACAATTTCTTATTGTGTGCAGCATCACTTTCATTATCATTGCATGAAAAATGTATTATTATGTGCACTAGTTTATTTTATGTAACAGTTTTATCATGTGGAATATCACTTTTGTTACTATTATTTGCAACAATTTATGGACTATGTATAGAGTACAAACTCTAAAATCACTATTAGTGTTAATTAGTAGATGACCTAAGCAGTAATTTTATTTATTTATTTGTAGTATTTAAATCCACCTCCCTTACTGACCACAGCAGTTTGTGTATGTCATATAGTGTATTTTCTGGTGCATTTTATTTTATTTTGACTTTATATTATATTTTATTTTGTGCAGTCATAGCATAAGCAGTTTCCCAGGGATCAATTAAGTTTTCTGATTCTAATTCTGGTACTACATTATATGGTGATAAACTACACTGTACTATATACATGATCCTGTAGTATACTATACTATATGATACCGTACTAAACTATATATATATATATATTGCTATATTCTACTGCACTGTGTTGTGTGAATGATCATTATACTTGTGCTATACTGTAGATAATCATTATATTTGCACTATATACAGTGTTAAACAGTTTAGCACAGGCCTCAACGACCTCAGCATCCCTTTCCTTTTCCTCTCTAGTTTTGCTGCATATGTGATCATATACTCTTTTCATAAAAATGTTAGCAGCAGGTGTTGTAGTGTAACCGCTTCTTCTCTTTCTGGAATAGAATCAGTGCGGATTCCGCGATGGAGCCATTCCACCTGAAGAAATAGTGGGGGCTGCCGCCTCCACTGGCAGCCAGTCCATCTCAGTGGGGACCCAGCGGACAGCTCTTGACTCCCAGGAGGAAAAACACTGTAACGGAAGTCTGAAGAAACAACCTGGCTCTGGCCTTGTGGAAGACAGCAGCGGCCAGCGCTACAGTGCTGACCCCACTGTCTTCCCGGGACTGATAACACAGAGGGGGTGCACCGAAGAGGACGGTTATGTGGCTCCCCGGAAGGACAAGACCTCCTCAGGTAAACTTGATTTGGAATGTAGAACCCATTGTAAATGTAACGTCTTCTGTAACCATGTAAAAAAAAAAACATTTATTTGTGTAATTACTTTTCGCTAACAACAACGATAGTAACTCCAGACTTCTAAGGTTTAATCTGACAAAATTCACTTTCAACCACTATGCAAGTGTGCGGAACATAAATCCGGTGTCAGTTTCAGTAGGCGTATGGATCAATAAGTGGTGGGCTACTTCATTCTCAATCTTGGCAGTGTGTAAGGGTCTCTCTCGTGCTTCGCCTAGGAGACCTTCAGAGCAGAAAGTGCAGGGGAACCGCAAAACACAGAGCCTTCAAAAATGCTAATTTTTCCTTTGTTTGGAAAACAAGGCCAAAAAAATGCCTGAAATAACTATTCATAAGAATCATATGAATTTCATAAGGTGTCATTTCAAAGGCTTCAAATTTTTACTTTTTTTTTTTTTATTTGTGTGTGGCAAAAATAAAATAAAATCTTCACATTTTAACCCTAGTTTAACTGGCCAAGGCATGCTTTCCTGGCACAGTGTAACGTATTTTTA
Organism: Brycinus macrolepidotus; assembly: GCA_037974445.1. NCBI lineage: Eukaryota > Metazoa > Chordata > Actinopteri > Characiformes > Alestidae > Brycinus > Brycinus macrolepidotus. The sequence goes on along the minus strand of JBBPCZ010146215.1, from coordinate 32,056 downwards.
GCTATTAAAATGGACTAAATTAATGCTGTTTTTATTTGGAAGGGAAGGAAGTCACCTGTGAAGCTCCATAGAAGCTCCGTAAGCAAACTCAATTTGAGAGTGCTTATGGTTCGAGGAAGTGTGTGATGATTTAGGCATACAGGCTGCCGTATGTTCCTTGGGGTATAGCTTGTTTAGCCTGATTTGGGTGGAATATAATTTACACTGGGCAAATTGAGGTATTTTCTCTTTCACAGGGGTTTAGTGATTGTATATCCATCAGGATGGGTCATGCCTGTGCTTCTCTCATTCCTAACCTTGAAAATTACAACCATTTACTTGGTCTGGGTGGTAGAACGTCTAAGCTAGAGAATGTTAGCAGCAGGAGGAGAATGAAAATAATGCATAACATCTATGTTCGTCATTAGAACCCACTAGTAACCCATTCTTGCTGTCTGGATGCAACTACACGTCTCACATGTAGAAATTTGATTGCTGATACAAATTTTATTTCGCTCATAAACATGTAGAATATTGATAGGGCTTGTGCCTTATTAGTGACCTTAGCCTCATTGCTCCACCGCAAACCTAAAGGAGCAAAAATGTCTCCGTTAATTGTTTTTCCCGTGTGGATTATTAATCATCTGCCAGTGAGAACAAGACCCCTGCATGTACTACTAAAATCCAGCCTGACCTGTTTATTGTCTTTTGTAGAACACCTGAACCCCATTGAGGAGAATCCTTTCGTCACACGTCGCAAGAACCGAGAGATTCATGCACTGGACAACCCAGGTTACCATAGCACCCCTGATGGGCAGCCCAAGGATGAGGATGAGTACATCAATGAGCCTCTATACCACAACACAGGCGAGATAAGCCAAGAGACGCTAAAGAAGAATGGGGTTCCTGTTCCTCTGCTGTCCTTAACAGCCACCAACGCTACAAATAGCCATGTACCCCTCACCACTCAAACGGGGAGAGTCCATCACCACAGCCAAGGAGCACATGTTCATTTTGCAATCCCACCCGTTCAACCTCCTCAAAGTGGACCAGTGAGTCAGAACGGCCACCATACCCATTCGGTCAAGGGTATCTCTGCTGATCACCCCATTAAGTTTGGACATCCTTCAACAACGGGCCAAATATGCCACGTCAGCCACCAGGTCCAGCCTGGTTGCCCTGGTCCCAGCAGTCTCTCCGACCAACAGGTGCAAATGTCCAAGTCTGCAGCTCCTGGTAAGAGTAGCCTGACTGGTCTGCCTGGCCATGTTGCCCACCAAAGCACCCTGCCCCAGACGAGTCACACTGGAACAATTTTGGTGGACAAGACGTACAAGAACACCTTTGACAATCCAGAGTACTGGCACCACAGCCTTCCTTCCAAGGTTGCACAGCATCCACAAGATCCGTCTCTGATCTGCAGTAACAATTTTCTCTACAAGCAGAACAGCCGCGTGCGATCTGGCGTGGCTGAGAATCCAGAGTATCTGACAGAGTCTGGCATAAAGCCAGGAACTGTTCTGCCTCCACCACCATACCGGCAGAGGAATACCGTAGTATAATGCCCTGATCCCTCATATTCCAGAGAGCCTGGTTCCTTTACCAGCACCTTCAACATATTTCCTTGCTCCTCAGCAATTCCTAGAAGGTTTATACCCTAAACTCACCATGTCTTGTCTTGTGCCATTGTAGATGCTTCTGAGGAGGGAAATATAAGACTACATATGAAGAGTAGATCAGTCCAACCAAATGTCCCTAAACATTTTCCCAGATAACAAAGTGTACCTTCCAGCCATTTGTACCTCTCCTCCCTCATCCTGTCTGGAATCTAAGGTAAATTTAAGACTTAGTAAAGGTGGTGAAAGATTGGAGAAATCTATTTTTAGGGTACTTTTCAATTGTAACATTTTAAACACCTCTTTATTATATTTGATTTCTTCAGACTTGGCCTAGAGGTTTGGAGCCAAGTCCCATATATTGATAATTATGCCATTATAAAATATATTATTAAAAAAAGTATTACATTTTTATTCCAAATTCTTTACGAATGTTTAATCACCTGTTGCTGATTATATTTTTGTAAAGAGTTTGGAGACCATAATATGAACAAGTCTACTGGGTTGTCTGAAAGCATATGCATTTTTTCTATTTTTTTTTTTTTTATATTTTATAGCCCATGTGATCAAATCCATACTCGTCAGAAGTAAAGAAAGAGCTACTGTCCAGCATGGAAGCAGCAGTCATGCTAGGCTTTATGGTTGCTGAAATATCCAACATGAAATCTCCAGCATGACGAGAAAGACAAATGAAACTGGAACTGGCAAAATTGTTACTTAATGTAGTATTTAAGACTGCAGCTGCTGTGAGAAACATTTGTACATTCAGATCAAAACATTAAAAAAATAATCAGCGAGCAAGCCAAGACTAGTAAAAAATACGGATCTATATTCCCAGGGTGAAATTTAGAGAGAAAGGTAGGGGAACTCTTCTTTGCAACTGACATATACATAAAACATTACTTGAGTATGTTATATGGCATGCATAGTGCCTTGTGCCTTATAACCAATGATACTTAGAGTATGCATGCCTAAAGCAGCATTATGAGGCCTTATAAAGGTTCATAATATATTATATTACTTATAATAAATATGCATTTATTGCAAGACATTATGCATGACACATAACAAAATACTTTGTAATGTGTTAGATATACAAGATTCACAGGAACTACAGATGACTATGGGACGGTGGTCTGTTCATGCTGGATTCATACCATAAATGATTCTGAAACACTTTTCCCAGCTGTGTAACATTGACGTAACCGTGATATAACCATGTCATGGCAGGTGTGATCATTCATAGTAGTATCTTTGTGCAGTGGTAACATGACACTTATTACCATTATAGCAATGGACATAACCCATTATAACATCTTCCATGACATGTTTATGGCATGGTTATGTCAATGTTATGTAGCAAGATCCATGTGAAGTGTTAAAGAAAGCCTACTGAACATAAAGGGATCTGTTCTCAAGACCACTACGCCACATCTGAAAGTGATATGAGACATAAGCTGTTATGACTGGGAGACTGCGCGACAAGGTGAGGGCTGGGTGAGTCCTAGATGGATATATAAACCTCAGAGGAATGAAACCTCGAATTGTTTGTACTGGAAGCACAAAGACAGGGAGCAGTTAGAGGATAGTGCTGGAGAACCTTCATGGTGCGATGATGATGATGGTGTGGCGGGAATGGAGATGTGGCTAGGTACGATGAACAACGGACATATTTGTTTTACAAAGCAGACAACTGTACTTTGGCTATTTTTGCTTAACTCATCGTGATATTCCTTCATCAAGGTTGTTTTCTGGATAAAAGGTCCATTTGGGCAGCTGTTTCTATTTTCCACATTTCTGACTTGTTTGCTCTGAAGAGTAAAAGAGCGTTCGATAACTAGACATGAGCCCAGCTTACTCTTCCAGAACACACACTATTTGACTGCCAAATTGTCATTAAGCCTTATCGTCAACTGTGACAACTGCTTTTGGGTACATTACCTCCATGTGCCAGTCTTTGAAGAGAGTTACCATGTATAGATGGTGAAGCTTTTGAGGTCATGGCCATAATTGAATAATGTGAAATTGATAAGGGAGCCTCAATTATGTTTGTTAATCAAGTTGCAACCTGGAATCTCTGCAGGGAAGCGTATTTTACATAAATGCTCAAAACCGTCATGGGCTACATGACCACTTTAAAGAGGTAATTGATGGTTTCTGGCATGCACAGAGCTGTCTGTAAGTAATTGGATTGTTGTTTTGGCTCTGTACTGTGGACTGTCGATTTCAATTTAGGGTGTTCCCTACTACGAAAGCCCTGCATTTGCATAATCATGCCTAGATATTTGTATCCTTAAAATATAATTAAATGCTAAACCAAGTATCTTTTATGCAAATCTGAAAATTCTAAGACTCATATTCTTTCTAAAGGTGCCTGGTCTTTGTAGACATCTAAGGTGTCATCAGTAGTTACAACCTTGCAATACTGATAAATAATTTCAAAACATCTTCACTGTTAAAAATGACAGTTCCACTAAAGATTATGTTAAGTTTTCAACCAGTCCTAAGCAGCAGAAATGGATGACCATCCCAACTCTGGCAGGTTATTGGGTGTCCCTATATATAAAAGATAAGGGTAAGGGTGGACATTAGCAGTTGCTAAGCAGTGATTGGAGAGCTAGGAAAATAAGGCGGGGCTTAAGAGCAAGACTAGGGTGGTTAAATATGCAGAAATCATTTGGGATGAACCTTGCATTAAAATATTATCGGACTTCTTTCTCACATCAGCCTTAACAAAGAAACAAAAAGAAAAACACTTCAGGCATCAAGAAGCAAAGAAGTCTCATGTCCCACCCCACACCCGCCCAAAGTGATTAATTTCAGAGCCAAAAAAAACCCTGTCCAGTTACTTCTGGAGTGCCCTGTGTATGTCGGTTTGCTGTACACACCACACATCTGCTATTTACGACTTTCTGAATAGCAAAAGCACTGGGTTTTGCACACATTACTGTAACATATGATGTAGTTGGTGAAATGTCTGGAAATATATATACTTTTTTTTTGCACAAGAAATGTGAGATACATCTGAGCCAACAAAGCAAGGGCATTGGTCATGGGCATGAGGACAGCCAATCCTCTGAGCATCACCTGTGGAAATAATCTAAAAAGAAATGTGAATAATATTTTTGTAGCGTGCCGAGAGGCATTTACGAGGCAGATTTGTAAATACAGTGAAACTCTTTCCTCTGGATTTTTAACATCGTTTTACATTCTCCACTCTCTGCATTTCCTTTTAACACGCACTGTCTGTAGTAGTGCTCTGGCATAGTGTCAGTTCCTCTGTGTGCTTCTTGATCATGATCTTTATGCCGTGCAATCGCCCACGTTTAGATTAACATTTGCGACGCCGGCCTGGGATTCAAGCATTCGCTTTGCATGTACAGGAACGTCTATGAAATAAGCCTTAGAGGCCGGGTGGTGTCCAGTCTTATCCACCAAGGGTCAGTGAAGTTATGGGTTTTCGTTGCAGCAAAGCAAAAGCTTGTTTAATCAGTCTTGGTGTTCAAACAAATGATCGGGGGAGCTCCGGCTGTGTTGGGAAGAAAACCTGCAGATAAGATTAGACCCCTGATCTGACCTCCTGTGTGTGGATATGGATCCACTGTGATGTAGTGGGCAGGCATTTCAGGGGCAGGTTTGTCCGACAGGTTGTATAATCTCTGCAAAAATGATTCTATGTGGTACCAACAAAGGTTCTTTAATTTGTACAAAAAAAAAAAAGCAGAACACATTTTTTCATTGACCCCAGTTCAGTCAAGATATATTTGGGGTCCAAATGTGGAACTGCGGCCATGAGACTAATGTTACTAACAAACTCTAGACGTCAGAAGTCACCCAGATAAGTGGTATCTGCAAATGCAAATGCTTAAACCACATCCAGATCTCCATTAAGGTGGAGCAGACCTGTGGATTAGAACTCCTGCTTCTGAATACCAGCCCTGGTGTTTGTCTGAAATGGCTGCCTGTAGCTGTGATGTCGTGTTCGTTTTTGTAACTCATAAGTCATACTGAGTCCTAAACCACTTCCACATTTTTGGTTTATTATTATTATTATTATTATTATTATTATTATTATTATTATGGAAATTATTTGGGCTAATTTGGTGGCTATAACATTCTAGTGTTTGTTAGCAACATTGCAGCTGCAGTTCTCAGACAAATGAGCAACATTTACAAGCTAAACATGTCTCGGCTGATTGGCTACATCCATGTTAAGTGGTCTTAATTAATAACTTAATAATTCATAATTTATAATTTTCTTTGCAGGTTGTAGGCTAAGTCTGCTGTATTTTTCTGGGCCTAAACCAACAGGTCACTAGTTGAATTAACGTTCCACCTTTTTCATTACACCTTGTACTGTACGCGAAAATCATGTATAGCATCATTTTATTTGTTTGTGCTGTTATCTCAATAAATGTACCAAAAGGGGTTCTTTGCATGAAGCGATAGAAGAACTATTTTTGGTGCTGGATGGTTGCTTGGAGAACCATGGTTTTTGTTGCTTTTAATGAGAAGTACAAGCATGAAGAACATTTCTGAAATTTAAAGCACCTCGACATAATGCAATGGTTCTTTGTGTGGATGGTTGGACCCATGTTTTTGAAGACTGTATGTTTCGTATAACTTTATGCAGACAGTATAATTCAATTCATGTTTGAATTCTGGGTTGTTTGCTATTGTTGATTTACTTCCTTTTCCTTTTTGGTCTGTAGCTGGTGGCAGAAATTCGCAAGTTAGCTAGCCAGTAGTAGGTATGCACCAGACTTGGGATCGTTTGGATTAATTTAGTCCACATAAAGTCCAAAAAAATCTGTTTTAGAGACAACCTAATTAACAAAACTTCAAAATCATTAAATGTTTAAGATGTGTGTAAACTCATTCAGAGTGGATATGGTATGAAAATCTCCAGATGCCAGAGAAACATATTAATTATTCACAGCGGTGATGAATGGAACCAGACATCTGCCTCTCAAAGCTCCCTCACAGAAACTTATTCTATGAAACTGTTATGAATGCACTGCTTGATGTCTAAAACATTGTTTTACCAGAGTTTTGAGAAGATTTTCATCCTAAAACTAAACCCATTCATGGTGGAAGGGTACATGCAGGGTGTTGTGAGGGCAAATAATCTCTAAGGAAAGTGATTTAGTTCTGATTCTCCACTATTTTGCAATCATCAACATCCATATAAACACTCAGAGACACATGGAGCTTCACTGGGGGTGGATAGTGAATAAAATGGCTATGTTTGTGTTGGAGACGTCTGGTTCCATTTACCGCCACTGTAAAGCAATACAGTAAGTTTCTCATGTCCACTCTGAATGACTTTGTCTCAACAATTTTGAAAAAAAAGTGTGGAATCTTACTTAAGACGTGCTGATGCTGCCAGCTCAGGAAGACTCAGATGTGCTCTAGATTGGGCCTGGGAATTTCGTAGTTCAGTCGGAAAGTCTAAAAGTAGTCCAGAGAGTTAAGACTGTGCGCCGCAAGTGTTTATCTAACATAGACGATTGTACCATGCAGGTTTAACCCCTTGAATGTCTCTAGTGCTGTCATGTTCTCTTCCTTCCTTCGTGCAATTTGTAATTGAGCTCCTTCGTTTCTTGCTGCTTTGACTATTTGCTGTGCCCCCCCCCTTTTTCGCATTCCCCTTTCCTTTATATTTCTCCTCGTTATTCAATGTAAATACGTGTTTAGACGACTTACTGCAAGATGCAAGAGCCTTGGAAAAACTCCTGCTGCCCCATTTCCATGTGCTGTACTTTGGTAGTTCATGTTCCAACACCCCCTCCCCCAATGAATGAGTGCATTTAGCTTACTATTTATTAAAAGCGGCTTTGTGCTTGTTTATTTCACCTTTAAATGAACTCTGTCCAGATTTATGCAGCCCACCTGAGCTGAATCTCAGGCCAACTTGTGTATAATGTGAAAATGTGTGACGTCTATGTCTAAACCAGATTTCCTGTAACGATTTACAGACTGTTCATTAGCTTCAGGATTTTTTTTTTCTTCGCCCTCAGCAGTGGCCACACCTTCCCTCTGAACTTTTCAGCTTTCTATATCACTGAACTACTTTTCCTTGCATTTGTTACATGACCTTGTTGAAATATATATATATATATATATTTTTAATTTAATACAAATAAAGATCAAGTGAATATCTACATGTGTCCAGCATCCGTCTTTTCTGTTTAAGCACAGTGATGTCCACTCACACTTATTGTTGCATACAGTGTTACAGGCGCATGTGCACTCACCATATACTTTGCACTATAAACTCCTTTGTACTGTGTCAGTGTCTTTGCTGTGCTGAGAGCGATCCATCACCCCATTAACATCTGGTAAACAGTGGTCCTGTGGTCAGAAACTGACCAGTGATGAATGTAGCTGAGTTGGGCTGACAGATTGGACTTTAGCTAAAGGGCTGTAGTTGTACACTTATATGGTAAACTTATATGTTAGGTGTTTCCAATAAAATGACCAGTCTGTGGACGCACATTGTAGGTGTTTCCAATAAAGTGACCAATGAATGTCTTTCAACAGAAAGTTAACATATTTTATATTGTTTATTTGTATTCTAATGTTTTGTAGCTTTTTTCATTACAAACAGAAGGTCATGCTAACTTTTTTTTTATTGATTTATTATTATTATTATTTTTTTTTTTTTAACAAAGCGAAAAATGTGATTGATGAGCGACGCGCTCCTCCTTGGACTCCTATAATTAAGACATGACAGACAAGTCCGGCCGTACCACCGAGAGCTCCAGAACTACTTTCAGCCGTATGTCGTTTAAGGAAGAAAAGAGCGTACCTTTCAGAGTGGCAACCCCAATTACACAAGCATTGTCCCCCAACAATGCTGTCATCAAATGCGGCGCAGAGGAAATTAAGTGGTGTAATTGCACGTCTGTCAGAGCTCGACGGCGAACCCATCTTTGTGCGACGGCGCTTAATCCGGCAAGGGGGGGGCGGGGGGGGGGGAGGCCTTCACAAACTGAGCCCCCTCCTTTGTCATGAAGTTTGGGTTCAACCCTGCGAAACCTTCATTTATCCTCCTTTTCCATTCTTTTCATTTCTGTGGGCAGGGTAAGATTTGAGGAGGGGTGTTTTTTTTTTTTGATTTTTTCTGAATAAATGATGATGGTGTTTTACTGCATAAACAATCTGAGAACACACATGGCATGCACTTGGCTACTTAGTATTAATAGCAGTAACTTCAGAGGGATCGTATTCAAGCATCGGACACTTTTGTATTATTTATGATCGGAATGAAATCGCGGCGGACGATGATTGCGGAATAAAAGATGATTCCGCTGATACCAAGTTTACATAAGCGCTTCCAGTAAACAGGGAGCTTTAATTCTGAGTTCAGCAGGAAAATAGACGTCATTTCTGGGCTGAAGAATTACACCAGAAGAAAATCTTCAGGGCCTTCCATGCCTTCAGAGAAGACAATGACTTCGGGGACATATCTGTGATTTTATTTTTATTCAATAGAATCATGTTCACGTACATTCATGTAACTCACATATGAATATATATGTGTGTTACAAGCTTCAGATGTCTGTGTTTAACCTAGAATGAGGTTTAGTTTAGCGCCAACATCTTTAAAGCACTGCTCTTAGTGCACTGTTAACTTTTTGGCTGGAAACAGTCGGGTTAAATGCATAAAATAGCCAAAAATAGTGTCAGTGGTATCTAGGTAGACATATCTAAGTGAGCTCTCCCATTGGTCAGGTCTTCAGGAGCTGGACTGAAGTCCTACCATGTGGGATTAACATCATTAGGAAGAGAAATCACCCGAACACATTCTGGTTTATGATGGGCAGGACCAGTTACATGAGGGAGAACATTAGTCCTTCTGGAAGTTCTAGATATGTCACTGACTGTGAATATGATCAGCAGCCTAACCAGCGGACGTGTGTCAGATGGTCTAACCAACAGACCCTATGATGCCTGGGTTGTTGTTTGGGATTGTTTTCTCCATGCATTCCAGAGCTTTTGTGCTAATGGGAATTTCTCACAAGACGTTTCATTTTTAAATGCAGAAAACCTGCTCAGAGTTATTTAATCCCGCAACTACCTTAAAAAGCTCTTAACGGTTTTCTCTTCAGCCTTACTAGACTATCTTGAGCATCTGCTGTTGTGTTTTTCTTCCTCCAAACAGATCACTGCTTCCAGAGCATTCTGCTCCTCAGAAGTGCCTGAGCAGACCAGGCCTGATGGGATAGGTTGTGTTTGTGTCATCACATCCTTTCCTTTGTGTAACAATACTCTTTTTTTCGGCTTGAACCTGAAATACCATCCATAAAAAAGACGCTGAATAAAAACGTTAATGTGAACTGTGTCTTTTTTTCTTCTTTTTATTCGTGAGAATAAAAACCACAAGAATCATAAAACATCAAAAGCAGGGAATGAAAATGTTTCCTGTCATAATTGATGCTTCATAAAACAAATGTTAATATGTATTAGTATTATTATTATTATTGTTGTTGTTGTTGTTATTATTGTGTGTGTGTGTGTGTGTGTGTGTGTGAGTCCCTGTCTCACGCCCGTATATCCAGGGATAGGCGCTGGGTACCCGCGACCCTAGCAAGAATTAAGCGGTTACAGAAATGAATGAATGAATTATTATTATTATTATTGTTGTTGTTGTTGTTGTTGTTGTTGTTATTATTATTATATTCTTGATTCTAATATAATAATATTCTATCAAAGATTTTTCTTTGCTGTTCCAGAAGGAAGCCGGACAACTAACTTTAGTACTAGAAAGATGTTTGTATAACATGTTTGGTCAAGGCATGCTGGGTACTGTAGTGAGAGAGCTTTGATGGATGAAGATACAGATGAATTCTGACCGATGAGGCTGAGGGGGGAAGTGCCGCACTAGAAAATTATATAATATGCATATATTTTTGCAGGAATTCCCCTTTGAAAAGTTGAAAACTCCAAGATTTTTTTTAATCTTTTCTCTGCTCAATAGGTGAAATCTTCAGCAGGACTGCTGTACAGTATGAGCAGGTCACAGGTATGCTGATGACTTTTCATTGGGTTTCGCTTGCTTTAAGGTGTGGCTCTACAAGATTTGCTCCAGGGTCTTCAATGATCAGGCCCTTGTTCTCCATTTGCCACTCTAAGGTGAACAGGTCTCATCTTCTGGACTCTTATTAGATAAACCTGGTTTATTGGTAGCTGTGAGTTTCTGAGTGGATTCTGTGCTGGAATCCACCTGTAAAATGAATCTTACGTCACGCCCCTGTGAGGCTGAGTGCATTAATTAAACATTAAGTTTAGTTCTTTGTCCTTTCAGGCAAATGCTCAGATGCAGTGCTATAATAAAGGAAGAGCTGATGGGCAGTTGGAGAAGTAAAGTGTAATGTGTGTGTGTGTGTGTGCGTGTGTGTGTGTGTGTGTGTGTGTGTGTGTGTGTGTGTGTGTGTGTGTGTATGCAGGAACTCTTGGTCTGTTGGTGTAGCTGGTTGTTGATAAGTCCCTTGAAAACGAGCCACCCGCCTCACAGGTCCCCTGCTGCTTCAATATCTCAGCGTGAGATCCCATTAACTGTATCACAGTCTGCACACACACACAAACACACCCACACACACACACAGCCTCACGTATCGTCCCAATCCTATGTCCCTGAGAGGCAGTGTAACAAGCCATTCTCTCCCTTGTTTACCTGCTCTCCTTCGCCCATTTCAGACTGCTCCCAGCCTTTTCCGCACTACTGACAGTCACAGCAAACTTCAGTTTAAGCAGTTAGGCGAGGAGCTGTCCGTGGTGCTGTATCCCCAAACATAGCCAGTGAGGAGCTGTCCATGGTGCTGTACCAGTGCATACAGCCAGTGAGGAGCTGTCCATGGCGCTGTATCCGTATATACAGGCAGAGAGGAGCTGTTCATGGTGCTGTATCCGTATATACAGGCAGAGAGGAGCTGTTCACGGTGCTGTAGCCCCAAATAAAGCCAGTGAGGAGCTGTCCATGGGACTGTAGCCATGATTGTTTTTGAAAACAAGTCAGCAACCTAAGCATTTTGATTTACAATGCAGTCCTGACAGCTATGCATTAGCCCGTGAGGAGCCGGCCCTTGTTCCAGAGCCATGCTGTCGGCCTGGGAGGTGCTGTCTGTAGCCCTGAAATCCCTGCTACTATGTATGCCATGGCAGTATTGCTGGACCGTTTAAAATTCAAAGGGGCATAAATTAATGAATACTTATCTCTGAACCCCTTGGCCCTGGTTTCCGGGCTCCGAGTCCTGTCATGTCTAATAAGGATGGGGTGAGTGCAGGCTGAACAGGAGGGAGGGGGAGCTCTCAGCATCTGTCATTGTGTGTGCCCGATTTCATCTCTCAGCCACAGACAGACAGACGGATAGGAGGCATCACTATGCAGCCCAGCAGAGCTGTTTGTCTGCATGGGCCGTGACACCTCCATCGCTCCGGGAGATTCTAATGAGCTCTCGCGGGACGCCCGTTAGCCACTTAACATCCCATGGAGCGAGGGGGCCATCCACATCCGAGGAGCACACACACACCTCCCATGACCTAAACTCTAGGTGGACACACACACAGACACCTACCTGCACATTCAGAAGCCGAGAGTTCAGGGCCAAAACAAGCACTCAGCAATTATTTAGAATTTGATAGATGGTGTTTTGCTCTGGTAGTGGTGGTACAGCGCTGTACTTAGATACACACGATAAAGCTTGATTTATGAGAAGGGAAGAGGGTGGGAGAGAATGTTAAGGAAGGATTCACCACATGCCACGCATGGAGGGTTGGTGACAATGTCCATTCAAAATGAAACTTGGAGTAAATGACCACCAACAGTGGAAAAATATGTCAACTTATGGATTTGCTAGCATCATACGCACTAATCAAAATTCTAAAGCTTAAGTGTATCAATGCCCCAAAGCTCAGTCATGCTCAAGCCACAGCTAAGCTCACAGTTGCGTGGATGCTATTAGTTGTGAACTGGGTTGGGTCCAGAAAGGAGCAACATCTAAGCATCATCAGGAGACCACAAGTGGTTAAATGGGGTGGTACCTCAAGTATACATTTCCAGTCCAAAAGTTACATTATTATAACATAGTCCATTGCAATTATATTTCTTTAAGTTGAATTGACTTCATATTGTCTCCAGGCCTTTTGTTTTATTAATATTTTAAATTGTAGGTAAAAATATGCCCTTTACTCTAGTTTAAGATGTGTCCTAATTTTTAACTTTTATTTATCCCTTTTTATCCCTTAGAATCAAACAGTTGTTTTTGTTAATGTGGTAAATGTAGACTTTTTTGTTGTTTTGAGATATGTAGTAATTTTAACTTTTAACTTCAGCCTAAATGGGTTAAATGTCTGTAAGCTGAAACGGTGGATGTATATAAGCATGTTTTTGTGACATAACAAAAACAATAAATTTAAAACAAGCCGTTTTTGCAGCTTAATTTCCAAATTTGGAACTTTCAGACTAGGAATTTGATGGAAACTTGATTTTCCATGAAATGGGCCTTTTACCCTTGAGCAAGGTTCCGTCCCCACACACTGCTCCCCGGGTGCCCTTCATTGGTGGCAGCCCACTGCTTCACTTGGTGAATGGGTTAAATGCAGACAAAGACTTTCACACTGTTCACACTGTGTGCTGTGCTGTGGTGTGTTCACACGTGACTATAAGGGGCCACTTTACTTTTTGAGTTTTGAGGGTCTTTTTACATTGATTCAGAGGAAGCATGTATTAGCCTTCACAGCCACAGGGGAACTGATCATGACTAAATCGAAGAGAAAATGGCTTAAAAAAAAAAGAGAGCTGTTGGTATTACGCCACCACATGCAATAGCACAGAAAACTAAACAGTTATTGTAGGCAAATGATCAAACTTTCTAATCAATAACAGCTTTATTGTTTCATTAAATGAAACTGTTTTGGCAGTTGGTTCATAATAGGCACAGAGGGTACAATGAACATCCAAACTTTATTGCATAGTAACACACACCCACCGAACATGCCACACCACAGGAAGCAACGATAGTGGAGTCATAATAGTGATAGAAAGTGGAACGACAGTGCATTTATTCAAGAAACAATTTGGCTTTAGGAACCCAAACTGTATTTTCCGTCACGAATGCATGGCATTTCCACTTAGGATGCCCCACTCTAACCAGCAATGAGAACAACAAGGCAGATTTGAATTTGTTTATCTTGGACGAGCTAATTAAAATGTCACAATTCATTACATGAAGCAGGCTCCTACCTTGTCAGAAGGAAAATGGGAATATCAATCACGTCCCCCCACACGCCCCTCCTCCACAAAGCTCAACCTTTTCCCTCCTAGGACCACAGCGCTGAGCTCCTTGACAGGCTCTGTCCAAGATGTTCATGAGGAATGGGTTTCCATGTAACGGCCGTCAAGCCCTGCCTTTGTCGTGCAGCCACTCCGTTAGCCTGACCTTTCCCTGTCATCTGGGTTTTCCATACCCAGGACTCCATGGTGAAGTCCGTCTCCACTGAAGAGACACCTGCCCTTGGTTTGACATCCACTCGTCATGTGCCTGTATGTATTGCTGTGACAAGCTAATGGCAGGATTATGGAACCGGCTATCCGGGACAGATTTTCAATCAGTAGGATGGTGGAATGTGAAGACAGTTCTCAAGATGGATGGTCTGATGTGAAAGAGAATGTAAGCATTATTTTCCCCCGGCATTTGCAATTATGATTTACTTGGTACAATAAGAAGGGGTCTGCAAAAAAAATTGTCTCTTAACTATAAAAAATTACATTTGATAAATGATTATATGTGAATGATATTGTATGTCATGAGTTAGAAATTAAGGCTTACATCACTGGGAGAGTGTCAGGGTCATTGGGAGAACAATTTTGGAGTCTGGTGACATAGAGTTTATTGTTTTAATTTAATTATTGGTCACCAAGCGGACATCACTGAGATTCTACTGCGTACAAATGGTGTTTTGAGAGTCACTGGACAAATGTTACAGGACACCGTCGAAATTATACAGTCATTAGGCCTATGTTATTGAGCATCATATGCATTCTAGAGACACTGGGATTACATTATAGGACATTTTTAGGATTGTCGAGTCATTACATAAATGTCACTGGCCATCTTAGGCATTCTAGAGTCATTGGGCTAGAGTCATCTGGACGTCATGGGGATTCAAGAGTCATTAAGCCAATATTATTCAGCATTACAGGGACTACAGAGTCATTGGACTAGCTGGAAGTACAGAATAATTGAGCAAATGTTATTCAACATTACTGGGATTCTGCAGTGACTGAACATCCCAGGGGATCTAGAGTCTTTGCACTAACCTAATTCAACATCATCTGATTTCTAGAGCCACTAGACTAACTGTAATTTGTCATCATAGGAATCCTAGAGTCATTGGACTAACAAAAATCAATGCCATTGGGATTCAAAAGACATTAGGCTAATAATACTGGACATCCTAGAGATTACGGAGACACTGGGCTAACTGGACATAAAAGGGTCTTTCTGCAAACATTTATGGTCATCATAAGGATTCTAGAGTCATTTGGCTAGTATTACTGAATGTTCTTGAGAGTCACTGAGCTTTGAGACTGCCTCTGCTCCAGGCTTGTACGCAGTCAAGTAAGATAAAAACGGTGAGCAAAACTTTTAAGCAAAGTTAAAAGCAGCTAATAAAACTTCTACAAGTTTTTCCGACGCCTAGACGAGGGATAGTGCCCAAAATGCTGACACAGAGCGAGTTTATTTGTAGATCGAGGACATTTCCAACTTACATTTTTACAGCACTGCCAGCAGCAGCGCTTTCATACTTTCACCAACCAAAAAAGCGTGAGCTGAGTCGAGCTCTTGGACAGCTTGGCTGGTAACGTTGGCGGAAATCTCTGCCCAGCAATGGTGAGTAATTTCATTCCGTGTGTAAATATGTGTTTGGTGTCAAGGGGACGAGACAAAAGGCAAGCTGACAGGTCTGACAGGCAATTACTGTACCCCTGTCTGAGCCGTGGTTTACGGGCACCGGGGCGCTTCTGCTGCGGTGCCAGAGGCTGAAGGGAGAGGCCTTGCTCAGAGGGAAGAAAACCTTTCCCCTAAAGTGGGAATTTCACGGCTCGTGTCCTGTGGATGTGTTGAGTAAAAACACAGACCTTAGCGTGGCCTCTTGAGTTTTGGAGGGATTTCACAGCATGATATGTGATGTAAGAACCAAAGAGCCTGAAAGGTTCACAAGAGCTTTATATCATGTTTTATACATTTTTTTAAAATAAGATTTCAAGCAGAAAACACTCAGCATTACACACATACAAAAGTACACATCAACTGAACTGAACATTAATTAGAAGAACTGTTGGAAACACTTTACTTCACCCAGCACATAACACTGACATGACCATGTCATAAACTTGTCAGGACAGATGTCATATACTGCATGAGTTCTTTAACATAAGTCATATTATCATTACCAGTAACTGACAGTTATGACAGCTTATGTCACATACTATTTAAATACATGATATTAGACATTATTGTCTAATCAGACATTATTATCTGCCATGGAAATAACTGGTGATGCTAACATGACACGGTAAAATAAATGGACATAGTCCATCATGACAGCTAATGATCATATGACATCTGTCAGGATTCAGGATTAGGATTCAGGATTCAATTGAAGTGTTTTGTTTTTATGTGATTATTATATTGCAAATAATTAGAGCTGTCACATTATTTGTGATTCACCAGATTATTTCATGTATTTCATTTACTTTATTTGCTGAAATTTTCATCATGTACATACTACATTTATTCAGCAATGTATTTTCATTGGGTGAATTCAGATTTAACATGGACCTGAACCTAAAAAAATAATGTGTTCCATCAAAAATCATGGCTTCCATTCAATGAGGGTAAATTCAAATCAGTTCAATTCAATTCAATTCAGTTCAAATCAGTTCAATTCAGTTCTATTCAATTCAAACCAATTTACTGTCATTATACAGAGCAGAGCCAATACACGAAATTTGTAATATCAAGCAGGGCAGCACAGCACAGCAGGTGAAGCAAAAGATATTCAGAACAAGACAGACAAGAACCTAAAAAAGGGAGCGACAGGTAATACAATACAATAAAATACCATAGAATATAGGGCAAGATAAAGATAGAATGGCAGATAATTGACTTATTCAGTTCAATAATAGTCAGCTATGATTGATAAAATGGCAGTGCATGGCAGTTTCTGATCCAATCATTGTGTTATTCCATGATATGATAAAGTGACAGTGCATTTAATCAAACACTTAAAAGCATACAGGTGTAGTGATATTAGAGTTCAGCAGATTTACAGGTCTCGGGAAAAAAAAACTGTTTCTGAGCTTTGTGGTTCAGGCCGAGAGACACTGGTACCATTTCCTACTTGGCAGGGGATCAAACAGTCTATTGCAAGATTGACTGGGGTCATTAATGGTGTTGTGTCCACACCAGATGCAGTGTTTTTGGTAGATATGTTTGATGGCAGGTAACTGGATGCCAATGGTGGGCTCAGTGCCTTTTACTACCTGCTGTAAGGCCTTTTGGTCAGCAGTGGTGCAGTTATGTACCACACTGTTATAAACGATGCTACAGCTACAGTGTAGCAGTAGAAGCTGGCAAGATGTTTTTGTGACAGTTGGTCCTTTTTCAACCTCCGCAGAAAATGGAGGCGTTGTTGGGCCTTCTTTATCAAAGGGGAGGTATTAAGAGGTCCTCAGCGATGTGGACACTTAGAAACTAGGAGCTTGCCACCCACTCAACTTCAGCACCATTGATGAAAATGGGGTTGTGTCTGCCTTAATTGGACTTCCTGCCTCATTGTTGTTAGATATTCAGCCTCCCACTGTAGTGTCATCTGCAAATTTAATGATAATGTTGGATCCATGGATGGGCACACAGTCATGGGTCAACAGGGAGTATAAAACAGAGCTCAGGGTCAAGGTGGAAGGGATTTGTTTGCCCAGCCTTTCCCCATTCATCATCTATTATTTCAGTATTTTTAATGTTAACTCTTATGCTGTAACAATCCATTTCCAAAGTCAAAATACAGTGGGTCTAGAAATGAATCACCCTCTTCAAAATATTGCTTTGCAGCCTGAAATTAAGACACCCTTAAGATAGATAAAGGATCACCCCCTACTAAAAATACTTGTTAACTTAATCAAGTGAAACTAGTCACTCTCTCCAATGCACACCAACCTAACTGGCTTCCACCTATGATCAACTGTAATCCTTTTGATTAGTTCAGCATAAAAACAGCCATATTTCTGGAGCGTTCCAGTGCTTGGTAGTGCAAATGAAAGCAAACAATCCACTATGGCTGGCAAGGCACTGTCAGAAGATCTTAGGAATAAACCTGTGGACAGGCACAAGTCAGGAGATGGATACAGAAAAAATCAAAGGCTTTATCAATCTTCAGGAACCCAGTAAAGTCTACAATTAAGCCTCTCCAGATCAGGCTGTCCCTACACACTGGGTGGAAAAGTGAAGAGGAAACTGGTCAAAGGAAGAATTTATGACAAAGAGTGGTCATTGTGTGGATGCGATGTCATAAGAGCTCCACAAATGTGGTTTGTATGGGAGGGTTGCGAGAAAAAATCCACTCCTCAAGAGAGGCCACACTGAGCTCTGCCAAAACGCACCTTAA
The DNA here is from genome assembly GCA_037974445.1 of Brycinus macrolepidotus. Taxonomy (NCBI): domain Eukaryota; kingdom Metazoa; phylum Chordata; class Actinopteri; order Characiformes; family Alestidae; genus Brycinus; species Brycinus macrolepidotus. Next base: position 13,787 of record JBBPCZ010146215.1, on the reverse strand, counting down.
GGCCAAGTGGGAAAAAATGTTATGGCCAGATGAGACCAAAATCAAACTGTTTGGCCTCATCACCAAATGGTACATCCAGCAGAAAGCTCACTATTCAAAAAACACTATACCTACAGTTTAGCATGGAGGTGGTAGCATCCTGTTGTTGGGGTGTTTTTCTGCAGCAGGGAATGTGGCACTTGTCAGGATACAAGGAAAAATGGATGGGGTAAAATACCTTGGTGAAGTCCTGAGGAAAACTCTGCCAGAAAGTTGTTAAAGGGAACAAAGTTCACCTTCCAACATGACAATGATCCAAAACTCACAGCCAAACTGACCACACAGTGGCTGAAGGAGAAGAAGCTGAACATCTTTGGATGGCCAAGTCAGAGCTCAGAATTAAACGCTACTGAAACGCTGTGGAATGGCTGGAAGATTCAGTGCATGAATGGTCACCATCCGATTTGACTGAGCTTGAACAGTTCTGTAATAAAGAGTGGGCAAACACTGCACTGTCTAGATGTGCAAAGTTGGTAGAGAAGTATCCCAACATAATCAAGGCAGTTATTAAAGTAAAAGGTGGTTCCACAAAGTACTTACATGCAGGGTGATCCTTTATCCATCTCAGTGATTCAGTGTTTTTTTGTTTTGTTGTCTTGCCATCATTTCTTTCACTTGGATGTTATACCTTGTATGTGTGTGAGTAAATACAGCTGGAAAAAAGTATATATAGATATTATTTTCCTATCAGGCTGCAAAGCAATGTAATGTGAATATTTTGAAAGGGGTGATTCTTTTCTATACCCACTATAAAACATTTTTGCAGATATTTAACTAAAAAAAGAAAACTTCAAACATAGGATTTGCTTAAGTATTCGAACCCCACACATTAATACTTTGTAAAGAACCCTTTTGCTGACCCAGCCACTGGAGGTGCACAAGCCAGTGTATTGCTTATTGCCGGTCCCAAGCCCAGGCAAATGGGGAGGGTTTCGTCAGGAGGGGCATCCAGTGTAAAACTTTGCCAAGTCAAATATGTGGACAACCAGAAAATTTCCCATCAGTCGAGGCCCAGGTTAACAACGACTACCACCAGTACTGTTGCCTAATTGGGCTACTGTTGGCCAAAGTTGGCCAAAGAAGAAGAAGAGGGGGAAGGCATGTCCGGAGGCAGGAGGAGAGGAGGAAGAGTAGGACAGTAGAAGCAAGGGTGGGTACTTTGAATGTTGGCAGTATGACAGGTAAAGGGAGAGAGCTAGCTGATATGATGGAGAGGAGGAAGGTTGATAAATTGTGCGTGCAGGAGACCAGATGGAAGGGAAGTAAGGCCAGGTGGAGGGGGTTTCAAATTGTTCTATCATGGTGTGGATGGGAGGAGAAATTGGGTGGGTGTTGTTGTGAAGGAAGTGTATGTTAGGAGTGTTCTGGAGGTGAAAAGAGTGTCAGACAGAGTGATGAGTGTAAAGTTAGAATTTGAAGGTGTGATACTGAAGGTTGTTAGAGCATATGTCCCGCAGGTTGGGTGTGAGATAAGATGAGAAAGAAGAATTCTGGAGTGTGTTGGATGAAGTATTGGAGAGTGTACCCCTGGGAGAGAGAGTTGTGATTGGAGCAGACTTTAATGGACAAGTTGGTGAAAGGAACAGGGGTGATGAGGAGGTGATGGGTAGATATGGTGCCAAGGAGAGGAATGCAGAAGGTCAGATGCTAGTGGATTTTGCAAAAAGAATGGAAATGGCTGTGGTGAACATGTACTTTAAGAAGAGGGAGGATCACTGGGTGACGTATAAGAGTGGAGGAAGATGCTCGCAAGTGGATTATATCCTATGTAGGAGAGTGAATCTGTAGGAGATTGTAGACTGCAAAGTTGTGACTGGAGAGATCGTAGGTAGACAGCATAGGATGGTGGTCTGTAGGATGACACTGGAGGTCAAAAAGAGGAGGATAGTGAGGTGGAGTTCAAGGAGGAGTTAAGACATGCATCAGGTGGCAGTGAAGAGTTGCCAGATAGCTGCACAGCTTCTGCAGAAGTAGTAAGGAAGACAGCTAGAAATGTGTTAGGGGTGACATCTGGACAGAGGAAAGATGACAAGGAAACCTGGTGGTGGAATGAGGAAGTACAGGACAGTATCCAGAGGAAGAGGTTGGTGAAGAAGAAGTGGGATAGTCAGAGAGATGAAAAAAGTAGACAGGAGTAAGGTAAAGAGAGAAGTGGCAATGGCTAAAGCTAAGGCGTATAATGAGTTGTATGAGCGGTAGGACACAATGGAGGGAGAAAAGGAGCTGCATCAATTGGGAGAGTGTGTGGAGCAGATGGAAGGAGTATCTTGAGAAACTAATGAATGTGGAGAATGAGAAAGGCTGGTGGATGTGGAGATAGTGAAACAGGAAGTGCAGAGGATAAGCACGGAGGAAGTAAGGACAGCTATGAAGAGGATGAGGAATGAAAAGGCTGTTGGTCCAGATTACATACCTGTGGAGGCTTGGAGGCATTTAGGCGAGATGGCAGTGGAGTTTTTCCAAATTCTTTAATGGAATCTTGGAGAGTAAGAGAATGCCTGAGGAGTAGAGAAGAAGTGTACTGGTACCAATTGTCAAGAATAAGGGTGATGTGTAGAGCTGTAGTAACAGAGGGATAATGTTGATCAGCCACAGCATGAAGTTATGGGAAATAGTGATGTAAGTTAGGTTAAGAAGAGATGTGATGAGCAGTGCGCAGCAGTATGGTTTCATGCCGGAAAAGAACACTACAGATGCAATGTTTGCTCTGAAGATGCTGATGGAGAAGTACAGAGAAGGTCAGAAGTAGTTGCACTGTCTCTTTGTGGACTTGGAGAAAGCGTATGACAGGGTGCCTGAGGAAGTCAGGAGTGGCAGAGGAGTATGTGAGAGTGGTACAGGATATGTACGAGGGCAGTGTGACAGCAGTGAGGTCTGCGATAGGAGTGACTGTGACTGATGTGTTCAAGGTGGAGGTGGGTTTACACCAAGGATCAGCTCTGAGCCCTTTCATGTTTGCTATGGTGATGGACAGGTTGACGGACGAGATCAGACAGGAGTCCAAGTGGACTATGATGCTTGCAGATGACATTGTGATCTGTAGTGAGAGTAGAGAGCAGGTTGAGGAGACCCTGGAGAGATGGAGATGTGCTCTGGAAAGGAGAGGAATGAAGATCAGTAAATCTAAGACAGAATATCTGTGTGTGAAAGAGAGAGAGGACAGTGGAATGGTGAGGATGCAGGGAGTAGAGCTGGCGAAGGTCGAGGAGTTCAAATACTTAGTGTCAACAGTTCAAAGTAATGGGAAGTGTGAAAGAGACGTGAAGAAGAGACTGCAGGCATGGTGGAATGGGTGGAGAAGAGTGGCAGGAGTGATTTGTGACAGGAAGGTACCAGCAAGAGTGAAAGGGAAGGTGTAGAAGACAGTAGTGAGACCAACTATGTTGTACAGGTTTAAAGGTTTGGAGACAGTGGCACCGATGAAAAGAGCTGGAGGTGGCAGAGTTGAAAATATTAAGATTTGCACTGGGAGTGACGAGGATGGGCAGGATCAGGAACAAGTTTATTAGAGGGACAGCTCAAGTTGGACCTTTTGAAGGAAAAGTGAGAGAGGCGAGATTGTGTTGGTTTGGACATGTGCTGAGGAGAGACTCTGAGTGTGTTGGGAGAAGAATGCTGAGGATGGAGATGCAGTGAAGAGGAGAACAGGAAGGCTTAGTAGGAGGTTTATGGATTTGGTGAGGGAGGACATGCAGGCAGTTGGTGTGAGAGAGGAAGATGCAGAGGACCGAAGGAAATGGAGACAGTTGATCCACTGTGGCGACCCCTAATTGGGAGCAACCAAAAAGTAGAAGAAGAAGAAAGAACCCTTTTGTAATTCTTTAGGGGTAAGTATGTACCAAATCATACATTTTCAGGAGTGATTTGCCCCTATACCTCTCATCAGAATTTACAGAGATCCACTCAGTTGGTGGGACAGGGTCTCTGGACGGTAGTTTTCAAATATAGCCACAGCTTCTCAATAGGGTTAAGATGAGGGCATTGACTTGACCATTCCAAAACATTTCCCCTTTCTGTTTTCGAGTCAGTTCAGTGTTGCTTTGGCCTTATGCTTAGGATCACTGTCAAAAAGATCTTCTCCCGAACAAGTTCTCCTGCAGTATTGTGCGGTATTTGTGCCCATCCATTTTCCCTTCAACTCTGAATAGATTCCTAGACTCCACTGATGAAAAGCATCCCCATAGCATGATGCTGCCACCAACATATTTCACTGTAGGTGTGGTGTTTTATGGTGAGGCATAGGCAGTGTTCTTTTTACACCACATATACCTCTTTGAGCTGTAGGTGCTGTTGGTACAATTCTCATTAAGTAATCAGTTTCACAAAATTATGTGCACCTCAAATTTATTGCAGTTTTAATTAATATTAACATTAAAATTATTTAATTGATTAATTAATAAAGTCTATTATCATAATTTTAATTTTAATTGAAATAAAAAAACAAGTTCAGAGGGTTGAAAGTTCAATATTAGTGTTGGCTTCACTTGGCTTCGTATCTTTAGTGATGACAGCAGACAGGGTTCAATAAATTTGCATGGACGGGACAATGCCTTATACTTCTTGAGTAATCAAAGAGACAAAAAACATTTGTTTGTTTGTGTGTGTGTTTGTGTGCGTGTGTTTGTAGGAATGTGCGTACTAGTAGGGGGGCATTCAGATGAGAATGAGTTATATGCTTATCTGCACATATATATGGAACCTCCATGACCTCCTTAAATGCTTTTACACACTTAACTTCTGAGTTTACAACTTCCCAGTTAGATAGTTCCTTGTCTTCCATGCATGGCGCAGAACCAAGGCAAGGCTTTTGGGGGGAGATTTGAATCTACCCCACTATATGACCATTCACGAACAGAATGGCAGGAATAAACACTACACAGCTTAGTTACAGAAGCAGCATCTGGTACAACCAACTTCTGAGATCAAGATAACATGTACCAGAGGAAAATTTTATATTAACTCAGACTCACTCCCACTGACTGGAAATCTCTGTAGGGCTGACTGTGTAAGTACATAAGAGAGAGAGAGAGAGAGAGAGAGAGAGAGAAAGAGAAAGAGAGACTGCATGCAGTAGACTTGCTTGTCTGCGCAAATATGAAGCAACAACCAAATGAAATCAGAGCATCGCACTGAGGTTCCTTGGTTGAACCAGCTGACCTCATCAACCAAATAGCAAAGATTACACAGTTTAACTAACTAATAACTTAAGTATATGGCATTAAGCTTTAACTTAACATGACATTGCCCAGATGCACAGTCTTACTTTAGGACGAATGTTTGTCAGTTGGCGTGTTGTGGGCCAAGTGGCTTGTGGGGCTGAGTGGAGTTCTCCAGGCATGCTGAACAGGAGCTTCACCAAAGCATAGTGTCCAGAGCGGGAAGTTGTGGCTCGATGTCCGATCATGGTGGTTCCTTCCCGGGGAAACTTGATTGACTCAGGAACAGGTGGGAATTCACGTAGGTCTGGCTGTCTACAAACTCTGAAATCAACTGTTCCAGTTGAAACACTTTGGCTAGCTGAAAATGACAAGCGTGTTTTGGATGGTGGAAGTTTAGTCTTGTCACACAGGGCCCAAGTGCAGGACACAGACCTTGGTTTTTCCATAAAGAAGGGGTACCTGTGGGTACCTAGTCTCTTTAAGTGACCTCCCACTTAAAGTAAGCAGTAAGTTCTGAAAGCAAAGAACAATAGCTTGCAGAAACTTTCACTTGCTGTGGCATATCACGGCATCTGTGGTGTCCAATTACTGTTGCAGTCGTACCACCCCACCCTACCTGTGGAGACAAGGTAATTACAGAAGTTTGGTCTAAAAGTTCTATTTTGGTCTCATCTGCCCATAAAACCTTAAAACCATCTTACTAATGGTTACTACTAATACCAACACTGTCTTTTCCCCTCTATTCAACAACTAAAGTGTTAATAACACATCTGTCTGCACTTTGAATCCTAAAGAACTCCCTACTTCCTCTAGAAATCGCTATGTGAATGTATAGAATACTTATGCAAACAGCATATTTCAGACTGGATATATATTTATATATAGATATAAATATTTCATATTGATCATATTTACCATGGCTAAGAGGGTCTTAGGTAAAATCATTGTGACTGTAAAACACAGCCTTTCATGCCATATTGCTTAACTAATGATAAAGGACTCTAAATGAAGCACAAACATGCCTGTGATTCAGAGAACAGTGCATGATTGAACTGTATTTGTGTGATGACGTGAGAGCACAAGACCAGTGGGGTTTTGTCCACCATAGTGGTCCAGAGAGAGAGAGGGTCTGAGTGAGAGAGAGTCTGCTTTCAGTTTGTTCCATCAAATTAGTGATGTTAATCTTCTCTGTGCAACAGAAAGACAAACAGCTGCTGGCTGTGTATGGTGTATGGCTTGCAAACCACTTATCTCGCCTGGGGGTCTATTTGTATTTTTGTATCTGTTTGTATGTGGAGTTTACATAGGTAATAAGGTTTGTTAACTGTGTCATGAAGTAGCATTAATTATTTTATATAATTGCACAGGCCAAATTGCATTGGCCAAATGAACAACCTAGTTGAATGAAACTGATCAAATGTATGTAGCTTCAACCCAGAGTAGACAATATGCATTTTTTTTTATGGAAAATATAAATGTAAAATGATAACTACTAATGTTATTGTTTATTATCATTTGTAGATTTTTGAAACCAGTACTGGTATTAGCCACAAACTTTTTTCCATTTTACATAATTTTTTGTTCTTACTATCAGTTTTAAACATATTTTAAATATATGTTTTGCAGAAAAAATCAATCCTGTGCACACTCAAACCTGTCAATTTAGAATATAATTGTTAGTGGGTTGTAATTTTAATTGATTATTCAAGCATGTATACAATTATTAAGGTAATAATTTAATGTTTTTTAATAATATAGCAAAATGACAACAGTAACTCTACATTGCTAATATATCTGTGCAGAAAAACTTTTCAGGAGGCATCTGGCCAGCTAGAATCTCCAAAATAACTAGTTCCAGGGCCAATTAGGGAAGCAAATAAAAATCATTTGGAGAAATACACTGTATCGTCCACGTCTCCTCACATGTTTCCCACCGATTCGCAGTAGGGAGAGGCCAGTCAAGCCCTGTTTCGACACAAAGTTGAAGAGAGTTGAAAACAGTAAATATATTAGCATTTTAACCTTCTACACTATAGGCTTATTATGCACTTTTTCATGCAATCATTCTGAAGGAAAGTCCTGAAGCTCTCAAAGACAACATTAAACAAAAATGTTTGTAGAACCCCAACCAATTGCACAAGTGTACTATACAAGATCAATAGAAGAAAAGGAAGGTAAGAGGGAAGCCAGAGGTCACTCACCAAGAGTTGCTGGATGACCTGAAAGCAGCAGGAACAGCAGTTGCACACAGAACACCAAGCAACAAACTGAACTTCAGTCATCACCGTATCTACTCGTATCTAAGCAAAACTACATCCAAAATTCGAACACAAACATTTAGACCATTTAGAAATGATGTCCACTGGTCAGATAAAAAAAAAACAGAACTCTCTGCCAGTAAAGGTTTGCAGAAAAAAGGCGATTCCAAGAACACCAAACTCACAGTGAAGTATGAACATGGGAGCATCATGAGATGGGGCGCTGCTTCTCTGCAGAAGCAGTTTCTGAAGTAAGGTAGTGCTTGCATGGCCTCACCATTCTCCTGACACATTGAACCTTTAAGGAGGATGAAATTATCAGAAGATGATTTGCCAAAATTGAACCACAATGCTGCAAAAGGCAAATGACTTCTTACTGTACCCATAATTGCTATGTAATTACTATGTAATTAATGTGATTGTGTACCTATTGATACAGTATTACAAAATGACTAAGGGCATTAAATACTTAAGGCTTAACCATTTGGGAAAAATATCAGTAACACTTTAAGCTTTACCATCTTCCGCAGCACTAGACTTTGATTCATTGCTTTGATTGATTAGTTGATCGAGTAATTGATCGGTCAGCTGCCGGATCCCTTTGCAAGCAAGTTGGCCTTGTAGTAAAACCTGAAGGGGACATTTCACTTTTCTTGCCCGAGAGGGCCTCGGTAAACTTCTGTGAGAAATGTGCTGACAATAAAGCTCTAAACACCAGTATAGCAGCTGCAATAATAAATGGGCTCATATATTGTTTCTATCGATTCTGTCATCATAGGCTTGTAAAAGACCCCCTTTTCATTACTGAATCCTTGTGTTGCAAAGCGTCGGCTGGGGATGAGGAGAGGTGAAGCGTCACTCGAAACACGTCCAGGGTTTAAGGGGGAAACGTGGATTCATGAGTCAGTCTAATGGGTGGAATTTGTCTCTGAGGCTGGTAGGGTTAGTGCTTGCTGCTGTACTGTATGCAGAGAGCCGCTGAAGGAATATCTACACTATGTTGCATTCGTCTGCAAATTTTAGTGAAGAATTATTTGCAACATGTTCAACACGTTAAAAAAAAGAATATAAAATATAGGATGTCATAACTTTTGCTGGGGGGCACAGTGGCACTTAATGTAAAGCGGCATTTGGCAAACGCCCTTATCCAGAGCGACTTACAATCATTAGTTACAGGGACAGTCCTCCTGGAGCAACTGAGGGTTAAGTGTCTTGCTCAAGGACACAGTGGTAGAAAGTGGAGGTTTGAACCAGCAACTTTGTGGTCATCAGGTTCACAGTCAAGTGTTTTACCAACTAGGCTACTACCATCCATAAAGCTACCCCCTAGGAATCCAATTAGTCACCAGAAGTGGTCCTTTACTGAAGATGGTTAGCTGGTTGGATCCAAAGCTCTCATTCCTGGCTAGTTGGGTGTCCTCCATCTTATTTTAGGAAACAGGAGAAAGTAGCTGTGGTCTGTTTACAGTACGTGACTACAAGTCTTAAGGTTTAAAATTCACTTTGATTTCTTGCGGAGGCATCTGGTGGCTCGATCGTTGCCCCAGAGAGTTCTGTCATTTACTTTTTTAGAAAGTAATCTACCATTAACCTGCAAGCATGGTGATGCAAGCAAAAGCATGGTTCAGTATAATAAAACAAAATAAATCAGAGTAAAAGTCCCTCAAAGTGAACTCTTCCACCATCAATGAAAACCCTCCTTCCTTTTCATTTCTGAAACAATGATTTATCAGCACAGAAACAGCAATCTGGACATGGGCTACTTGATGGCTTCAGATTTCCAATTTTCATTTTTCCATTTTCAATTTTCAATTTTTTTAATTCAAATTCCAAATTTCAATATTTGGAATGTGTCTGGCCCTTTTGAAAGAGGCACTTCGGCTGACAAAAATCCTGCAGAGCGCAAAAGTTTCGGCAGTGTTATTTATGTGTATTTTTCATCCACAAGCACACTCAGGCTACCAAGTTGACTTAAAATGCATTTTTGTTGTTTGACTAAATAATTTAGCTGTATTTAGAAGCATCAGGACTACACATGACTGAAGAGAAGATACACTTTATTAATTGGTTAGTTGAGGAAAAATAGGCCTGCCATTGCTTTTTAGGTCCCATCCATTAATATAAAATGTAAACTGAATATGAAGTCCTTACATCTTTGATAATAAAATGAGGTCTGGGGTTCTTTCTGAATTTATCTGGATATATGAAGAAGCTTGAGAAAAAAATCAGAAAATGAAAGATCAGTGATGAAGAGATAGTGGTCTTAAAAGTTTTTTTTCCCTCTAAATCATCTAATTCCACTCTGGCTATGAAAACAGAGTAGTTGAAATCTTATGAGGACTTCGTTTTTGCTAACTAAGGTCTCACTTAAGCTCTTGAGGTGGTACTTAAGTCTGGTTTGCTGACCAGCATTTGTTACCACTAGCTAATCATGTCTTCCAAAGATTCTCTCTCCCAACTTTTCCAGCCCCAAAAAGGACATCCCAGTTCAAGCAGCCCAGCCCACCCTCTCAGCCCACTCTTTACAATCAGACAGCCTGCTGGTGCACTTGACTGATATCAAAGCCCAAAAGCATGGTGCTATTAAGCATCAAACTAATGGACCCCCAGCATGGACCTGAGTTTTGGCCTCCAGCTTCATCCACATCCCTCCACAAATGCACCTCGCTCAGATGACTGAACGCGCTTAAGGATAATGAATGCGAGCTCAGGCCACATGCTGTGACTTGGATAAAAATAAAGGGATAGAGGAGTGGGACTGCAAGCACAGCACCTCCTCATTTTTAAATGAGACCTGATAAATACACCTAATTGGCTCCCCTGAGGTTCACCACTCAATGGCCTTCATCTCACTTAAGTATTCCACCAGCGGTGCAACTGACTTAGACAGTTCCCTTTTGACTGATTCAGAGACAGAGTAAGGAGGTAATACAGCTTTATAAGGGACTTTCAGAGCGGCAGGTCATGTCTCACTGTCCAAAAATACCTCTGTTTTCCTAATCCACTCCGGTGAATCTGTGACTCGTCCCTTTCTACACAACCTTGTTCTGCTAACTAGACCTAAACACATCTTTTTACCCTCTGAAATAATTTCAAAGTTCTACACCAATTGTGCTCCTGCCAAGACCAAAGTATAGCTTTTAATTTCCAAAATATTCCCCTTATGCTACACCAAATGTTCTTCTAACCAGACTTTTGCACGGCTTTTTAATCTTCATTAACCTCATAATTCTACACTGACTGTTCTGCAAACACGTATTTATTAATCCTGCTAACTGAACCTAAACACAGTCTTTTAATCTCCAAAATCATCCTTATTTCACAGGGGTGGTTCAGAGTGAGTGAGTTGGAGGAAGCTAAATGTTTAATGAAAAGGAGGCTCACCTGACAGCAAGCTACAAACCTGGAGCCTGATCACAGCACAGAAACGGAGACATGTCTCCCAGGATAGCTCTCAGACAGACAGACGGATGGATGGACAACACCAATACCAAGCCCTCTTGCTGGAGTGCTTTCAAAAATTGGTTGCTCAGAAATAACCGTCTTTTTACTAGCGGGCCTTTTCTCTAATTTTGTTTCTCAACTATTTATTTTCTCTCCTCCTCAAACTAAATATTCTGGCTCACGGAACACTTGAATGAATACCACCTGTCCTTAATTTCTATATGGAGGCTGTGGGTGGAGAAAAGTGGACGAGGCTGTAATCACTTTACAGACCCAACAAGCTGTTGAGGTGGGAGAGTGCTTTTAAATGTGATTAGAGGCTCGCGGCTTGCCTATCACCAGGCGGGCCCTCCTCACAGTCCTTAGCGCCCTTGGCTATTTTGAGTGGAACAACAAAGCAGAAGTCCTTGGAGCAGTGTGCCGCAGGGCTGCTTGGGCTACTGCAAGAATACCATGCCTTCAATTAGTCTGCTGTTTGTTCTAGAAAATAGTTCTAGATAGTTCTACACCAAGTGTCACGCTAAACAGACCTAAACACAGGTCTGTTCATCTCCAGAGTAATCCCAAAATATCACAAAAAGATAAATGTTCATCTTGCTCAGACTTCTGATGGGACAGAAGTCTGACACTGATTGTTTAGAAGGCTGGCCCTGATTGGTCAGACACCTGGCTCTGATTTATCAGAAGGCTCCCCTTGATAGGTCAGAAAGCTGTCCCTTTGAGAACAATTTGGAAAAAGTAACAATACACTGTCCCACAGTGAAAAAAAATCAAATGGATTTGCATCATTGAATTGGACATCAGCCCCACGTGAATAGTTTGCAAAAATAATATCATTTGTGTTTTATACACTTTCCACTAAAGTTCCTCCAGTGTCATTTAGCTATTTTATTTAAATCTCTAATTTTAATATTCATACTGTATTTCGACTACATATCCCAAGGGTACGTCTTCAGTAAATCTAGTTAGGGAACATTATGGTACAGCATTCCTTTGCAGTTCTATTTATTAGGTTGCCTTAATTCTGTAAACCCTGTCTCGACTCCAGCCTTTTTTTTCTTTTCTTTTTTTATTAAAAGATAAATATATCCCCCTTTCTCCCAGGAGAGTGAATGTAGTGCAACTTCAAAACTCATTTTGGTTTATATTTGAATCTCTAAGATCATTGCTGAGTGTATTTACATTGTTTGTAACTTAGGGGAGCATTTCCAAAATGGCAGGTCATGGCAACAGGGTCATGGATGCCCAAGGTTCACTGATTCGCATGGGGAGTGGAGTGAAGGCTAGTCTGGTTAACACTGGCTCTGATCGAAAGAGGTCAGAACACACAGTGCTTCACAGCTTGTTGTTCATTGGGCTGTGTAGCCGGTGACCCCTGTCCACTGTCGAAAGCACCTACAATGAGAATATGAAAAGTGAAAGTGACCATTTTGTCATACGTGAACACACCACAGCACACAATTCTTCCTCTGTATTTAACCCATTCACCAAGTGAAGCAGCGGGCAGCCAGAAACACAGCACCCAGGGACCAGTGTGTGGGGATGGCGCCTTGCTCAATTGAACCTCAGAGGTGCCACTAGCAGCCTTGGGAATCAAACCCATGACTTCCTGATCACAGGGCAAATGCCCTAACCACGAGGCCACTAGCTGCTCCACAGTCCGGTGAGCATCAGAACTGGACCATGGAGCAATGGAAGAAGGTAGTCGGTCTGATAAATAACATTTTCTTCTACATCATGTGGACAGCCGGGTGTGTGTATAACTTAGATGACACTAGGATGCACTGTGGAAAGAAGGTGAGGCGGCAGAGGCAGTGTGATGGTCTGGACAATGTTCTGCTGCAAAATCTTGGGTCCTGCATTCATGTGGACGTTACTTGACATGTATCACCTACCTAATCATTGCAGACCAAGTACACCTCTTCATGGCAACGATGTGCCCTAATGACTGTGTGGATTTCAGCAGGATGATGCCCCCCAACACACTGCAAACACTGCTCAGGAATGGTTTGAAGAGTTCAAAGTGTTGACTCCGAATTCCCCAGATCTCAATCCGATCAAGCATCTGTGGGATGTGCTGGACAAACTAGTCCAATCCCTGGAGGCTCCATCTCACAGCTTACAGGACTTACTGGTACTAACGTCTTGGTGCAGATACCACTGCACACTTTCAGAGGTCTTGTGGAGTCTATGCCTCAGAGCTGTTTTGGTGGCAAAAGGGTGACCTACACAATATTAGGTGGGTGGTTTTAATGTTAAGGCTAATTGGAGTATATTATTATTATTATTATTGTTGTTATTATCACACCCTACTCTCTTGGTTGAATAAAATATCTGCAAGTTTTGTCCTCAGAGAGCAGCATTCAAGTTTGAAGACAGAAAATCGGTCCAACAGCTCCGCCTGCTGCCTGAAACAGCGTCAACAACCTCAAATCTGCTCGGAGATTCGGTTCTTCACTTCAACAAAAGCTTATTTATTTATTTACTTATTTCCTATTTGTAATTTATTTGTTTGTTTATTTATTTTCTTATTGTGCTTTGTTATTTTGTCTCTCTTTTTGTCTGTTTATTTTTGTCTGTCTCTCTATTTAATTATCTGCCTGTTTACTCATTAATGTATTTGTATCTGTTGTATTAAAGCTGTTTATCTATTTAGTTATTTTTGTTGTCACTTTGTCTCTTTATCTGTGCTTATCTGTTTATCTAACTGACTGGCTCTCTATCTATGCTTTTCTATCTATCTGTCTATTTATCTATGCTTATCTGTCTGTCTGTCTATGCTTACCTATCTGTCTGTCTGTCAGTCTACCTACACTGTAAAAAAAATCAAGTCGGTTAAACTTAGAAACGAAAGTTCACCGGCTGCCTTAAAAGTGTGAGTAATCTC
>JBBPCZ010146096.1:0-19502 GCA_037974445.1 Brycinus macrolepidotus | reverse complement strand
GGGTGTGTGAGGGAGAAGAGGGTGTGTGAGGGGTGTGTGAGGGAGAAGAGGGTGTGTGAGGGAGAAGAGGGTGTGTGGGGTCATCCACAGATTTCTTTAGATCTGTGAAAGGAACACACAGATAAACTAACAAAGCACTACACACACCATGCTAGCCGGAGGCATGATGGTGAATAGATTCAGAATCAGACTGAGTATAAGTAGAGAGGGAAGAAACACTTAGTAGGTGTTACTGATCAGGTAAGTGGGAGAAACCAAACTGTCAGAGATAGCAGGGGGAATGGGAGGTGCCAGGCTTAGGTCCCTGGTGATTATAGCAATGGTTGGACCCGAGGCACAGTCCAATAAAAACGAGCAACTGGTGGAGCTTACAAAGGATTGTAAAAATGATGAAATTCATCTCAGTGGGTCAAAAAGTCATAAACATGCGTTTGAGGTAACACTACAGGATTTTGCAAGCTCCTGTGAATTTAATGTTATCACACGTTATTTCACATAAACACGCATTTCACTCCGAACATCTGAGCAGAGACCGATGGAGAGTGAAGATAAACACACACTTCACTCCGAACATCTGAGCACAGACCGATGTGTGTGAACAGAAATGGGCGAGTTTCTGAAAGCAGTAGAGGTTAAAGTGTTCCTGTGTGCTGAACTGGGATAAAACTCTCCTCACATCTTCTGTTCTCACCGCCTGGACACCACGCAGTAACGGTTACTATGGTAACGGGAACCACTTCTCAGCAGGCCGATCAGGAGACTGCTCATGTGAACTTTCACCAATCGCGGGGAAGGGGCGGGGTTTTCCGGAAAACGGGTGGGATTTAAAGCCACAATCATCACGTGGTTCCGATGGGAGTCCCCTGCAGTCCAGGTGGGGGCGCTAGTTCTGTAACTGTGTTCCAAAGCAAATTAAACGGAGAAGCAGCAGCGGCAGCAGGTTCACAGTGTTTTTAGAGAAACATGAGCTGAAGGTAAAGAGATTTTTAACACTTTTATTGAGTAAAGTAATCTGTTTTTACTCACTTCCAGTTTAGTAGTGAACATTTCCCTCCTAATGGTCTTTTTTGGGTTTAATCTGTTTAAGTGGTGCTTGTTCAGCTCCTGGATTGTTTACTGTCTCTCACACCTCTAACTGTCAACCTTTAGTGTGTTATTGTGCACCAAATTCCACCAATTTCTAATATATTCTTCTGAATTAAGTGGTTAATATGTAAACAAAGTCATTCAGGGTGGTATTACAAGGATGTCAAATCTTTGGTGTTTGGTTTGTCTGCAACATGCCAAGGAATAGAGCCAGTCTGTATTGTTCTAATTTCTTCCTCTTATTTTAATTTCTTTCCGTCTTGGCATGGCGAAGGCATCACTGCCTCCTGCTGATTAAAAGGACACATTTGGTCTTTATTTTAATCTGCAATATCTGTGTTTATTTGCTTACAGAGCAGGAAAGTGAGATCCGATCACTGGTGGTCACTCGAGACGCATGTGGAGACGCTTTCTAAAGCCAGGTGTGAACTGACGTAGTGTGGGGGATTATAATTATTTTTTAATACTCACAGTGGAGATCAAAATTAGAGAACAATTTATAACCACTATATCAGAAGAGAAGACTGAAACAATGTTTTTTTAGGGTTACAGGATTCGAAAATTAATTCAAAAATTAAGTGTGGAGGCCCTTGCTTTGAATGACTTCAGCACATCTGTGTCCCCATGACATCACTAGTTTCTCGCCCTGCTCTGGTTTGATCTTGGTCCATTCTTCTTGGTCCACCAAGGATTTTCCAGAGATTCTCTATGGGGTTTAGATCTGGACTCTGGGCTGGCCGTTTTAGTGTTCTTAGCTTCAAGGAACTGCTTAATCTGGTTTGCAGTCTGACAGGAGGCATTGTCTTGCATGTAAATTGCGTGCTGATTGGGAGACAGTTGCAGTGAAGGAATTGCATGTTGCCGAAGGAAGTTCAGATAAACATTTGCATTAACTCTGCCATGTAGCTGTACAAGAGGCACAACTCCTGCTGCAGAAGACACCCCCCAAACCATGACACTTCCTCCTCTAAATTTAACTGACTTCTTTACACATTTTTGGTTCAGTTTTTCCCCAGTTTGACGCTGAACATAATGTTTTCCATCAGATCCAAATAAATTGAACTTATTCGAATCACTGAAGTGCACTCTGGACCAGTTCTTCTCTGTCCACACAACATGCCCTTCAGCAAAGACTAGTCTAGCCTTTTTATTCTTTCTGTTTATAAGAGGTTTGGTCACTGCGGAGTGGGCTTTCAGTCCGAATTGTCTTAAACGGAGAGACGCTGTGTGCCGAGACAGATCCTTGCCCTGTTTAGTACTGAACTGCAGTGTTGAACCGGTTCCCCATTCAGAGTCTTCTTAGAATCCTGTCCTGTCATGCATTTGTTTTACATGGACGACTGGCTTTTTTGGGGGACTTGAATGAATTTGTGTCCTTGTAAAGCTTCAATATTCTTGAAATCACATACTTGGATGCCCAACCTCCCTTGCAATGGCTAAGAGGGTCATCCCTTTGGCCTTCATCTGGACAAACTGCCGTCACAGTAACTAAGTAACTAGGAGAGCTGCCAGATAAATAGGGCTTGTCAACCTATTAAGTAAATTGTCATACAGGTCCCAAATTAACATCAGTAGCTGGGAGGTATCTGAAAATGTTCTCTAATTTTGATCAGAGCTGTTCTTAAAATTTCTCGTTTAAGGTTTTTATATTGTATTCGAGAATACACTTAAATTCTGAAATATGCTCAAAAATCTGCCCTTATATTCCTGTTTTCATAACTTCAAATATAGACAAGCAGTGACTTTAAAATTTAGCAGTTTGTGGGTTGTTCTTCACTGTATATGCTTTCTTGCCTGCAGTAGATTAAGGTAGTCAGGTTGTAACCTACAATCTAAGGTAAACAGCAGGGGTGGGAATTGCCACATATATGACATTATAATGTTACTTTGGTCCTTTACACTTTTTTGCAGATTCCTCTAAATCGTCCATGCCTCTGCAGTCCTACAAATTTAGAGATGCTTCTTTAGACCAAATTTTAAGTTTTGTTGGTGGGTTTTTGTCCCTTAATAGTTGGGCTGTAAGGTGGGCTCTGTGATGTAGAGTAAACACACATTCCAGTATATTCTTCCCTCTAGTTGCACACTTCACATGTAGATCAAATTTCACTAGCACAATGTTTAGTTTGGTGTGGTTAAAATCTTCACCAATAATGAAGACCCTTTTGGGATACGCATTCCACTGATTGTTGATTGCCATTAGCATGTAGCTGAGTGCTAGGTTAGCATTAGGAGCTGATGGTATTTACATGGCTGTGAAAATAAAAGAGAAATTCCGGAGCAGATAAAGAGTCTATACTTAAATTTGATGATTTTCAAGTAGTATTTATTTTCTTTTAAACCAGATATGCATCACACATTGAAACAAAACAATGTTCCTAAAGGACTATGGAGCAAGACAATGAACAAAAACAGAAATAACACTAAAAGAAAACACAACAATACAAAATTATAGAACAACATATAGTACAGCTGAAAAAGCAGTAACAGTACTATTGTGAATGTATACAGTATGATGATAGTTACTGTATTCTAGCAGTAGTCGTTAAGTGTGAAAAATGCAAGGTCTGAGGTAAATAATAACTTCAATAATAGCCATCAATGGGAGAGTTAAAAAAGCATACTGTGTACTAAATAAATGGTATTTGCAGTGAGTTTGTTTATGAGGGAGTGTTAATGATGGAACCAGTTTAAGTGTGTATATGCATTTGTGTATAGGAGAAAAGACCAGATCAGAACAGGTGTGTGTGTTTGTGTTTGAGTACAGTTTTGATGTCTGAGTTCTGATTCAGGAGTCTGATGGCCTGGGGGAAGAAAATCTTTTCTGTCCTGGTAGCGAAGGCCCATGTGCTATAGAATCTTTTGCCGTATGGAAAGAGGGAAAAGAGGGTGTGTGAAGAGTCCATGAAGTCCACAGTGCTGGAGGGTTTTTGGATGCAGTGTGTGGTATTGATGTTTGTGACCAAGGGGAGAGAGACTCCAGTTATCTTTTCAGCTGTAGGATCTTGTATGTTGGTGTTTGTGAGTCAGTGAGTTACATTCACAGGCCAGCTTAATGGCCGATATCAGAGTCCTTGATTCTGTCGCTGATGTGGGTTGAACGGCCTGCAAGCTTAATATCTGCATCCGGGTCTCCTCGATTAAGCCAAGTTTCTGAAACCGTCATGCACCTATCCCAGGTGGGTGTCTGCATTGATGAACCTTGTCACGGCTCATTCATTTTGTTGGGAAATTACCTGGCTTTGACGATGAAAAGGCTTGGTAGTAGTGGACTATGAGGGGCCATCCTTAGTCTTGCTAGGTTATTGGAACAGCATCCTCACTTTTCTCTCCATTCCCTCCACCATTTAGAATGCCCGATGCTCAGTATCTCTAGAGTCCCAGTGCTGTTGATGTAGGCGAAGTACATGTAGTTTGTTTCCCAACAAAATGAATGAGCCGTGACAAGGTTTATCATCGCAGACACCCACCTGGGATAGGTGCATGACGGTTTCAGAAACTTGGCTTAATTGAGGAGACCCGGACGCAGATATTTCAGTCAGTCGAGAGACTTTCTCTTGACTGATTGAAAGCTGGGCACTAGACTACTGAACAGTATTGAACACACAGTTGTTCAAAACTTACTATAATTAAGCTTAATCTTTTGTTACTTAAAAATGATCCTGTAAACCATAGTTATTTGACTAGTTCAATCCCTCACCATATCGTGTTTGTAAGTACTTCTTGTATTTGACGTTGAATTTTACATATTTGTTTTTCTCCAGAAAGGAATGACCTCCTGTTTCAAGTCTTCTCCTCATCCAAGTGTGCACTTTTTAACTCAAGAAACTCCAAGAGGAATACACCTCACAACTAGTATTAGGAGGGACTGCGTGGGAAAATATGGTTTCCAAAAGGTCCAGGACTCTGAAGACATATTGTGCTCCTCTTCATGCCAGCACATCACACAGACAAACACAAAACAAGAAAGGAAAAGAGTCAGAGTGTGGAAAGAGTCCTGGTCAGCCGAGTACTTTGCAACAAGACCAGCACATTCACACGGAAGAGAAATTGTATCACTGCACAGAGTGTGGGAAGAGTTTTACCAGACAGAGTAACCTCCAAATACACCAGCGAATTCACACAGGAGAGAAACCGTATCACTGCTCAGAGTGTGGGCGGGGTTTTACTCAACAGATAAATCTGCAAACACATCAGCGCATTCACACAGGAGAGAAACCGTTTAAATGCTCAGAGTGTGGGAAGAGTTTTAGAGCAGGCAGTACCCTGAACGCACATCAGCGCATTCACACAGGAGTAAAAGATTATTATTGCTCAGAGTGTGGGAAGAGTTTTACTTTACAGAGTCATCTCCAAACACATCAGCGCATCCACACAGGAGAGAAACCGTATCACTGCTCAGAATGTGGGAAGAGTTTTAGAAAGAACTTCACCCTCAAAGTACATCAGCGCATTCACACAGGAGTGAAACCCTATCAGTGCTCAGAGTGTGAGAAGAGTTTTACTCGCTGGGTTTCTCTCCAGCTACACCAACGCATTCACACAGGAGAGAAACCGTATCACTGCTCAGAGTGTGGGAAGAGTTTTAGAGCAGGCAGCACCCTCAAAGTACATCAGCGCATTCACACAGGAGAGAAACCATATTACTGCTCAGAGTGTGGGAAGAATTTTAATCGCTGGGTTTCTCTCCAGCTACACCAGCGCATTCACACAGGAGAGAAACCTTATAACTGTTCTGACTGTGGGAAGTGTTTTACTCAGCAAAGTTCTCTCCGAGCACACCAACGTATCCACACAGGAGAGTAACTGTCGCTGGTCAGAGTGTGGGAAAAGTTTTACTTTTCAAAGTTCTGGCCAAAAACCCCATTGCATTCACACAGGAGAGAAACTGTTTCACTGTGTTTTGAATTTAAAGACGCACAAATGCATTAAGAGCAAGCTTAAATTTAAAGCATGTGAAACAAGCATGAGAAATAAATTTGGAGTTTTATGATTTTGAGCAGCTGATTGCCCAGAAATTAAATTTGAATTTGTTTTGTCACTGGACCAAGTACACTAATGTTTTTGATTTCTTCTTTAATGTTTTTTATTTCGTATTGCTCCTCGTAAGACGATTTGTGTAGATCAAGTCTTAAAGGCATGGAACTAGGTCCACAGAGGCCCTTTCCTCCTACTGATGCTTGCAAGATGAGTCTGATCTTTGTAGTTAAGAAGAACAGTAAATTAGAGAGGTAAATGGAAGGTTTAAGGGCTACTTGATGTAGTGAGAGAATTTTCTACATCATCAGTAGTAAGAATTTAACTTTTCTGAGCTTGGTATCTTAAGAGAGAACTTTCTGGGAAGTAGTTGTGTACCATCACTGTACTTAAATCCAAAAATGTCGGTCTCAAGAATAACCAGAGACTTGTATTTGATAATTAGAAATAAAACGTGAGCATTACCTCAGTAACAAAAATGGTCAGGATGAGTATGTGACCAACTGCACCAATCCCCAGAAAGTTTTTTTTTTTTTTCCCCTTGGTTTTGGTTGTGAACATGTTTTTTAAAAATGTTTGGGTGTAACTGTATATGATATTTGAGTATAATCAGGTTATAGTCTGTAATCATGTTTTATAGGAATAAAAGGTCAAATATAATAATATAAAATATAATGATGTGGCATGGTAAGAAGGTCAGAGTGTTGTAGTCTGAGGTGGTAGGGGTGTGGGGTTCTGGACTAGCTGGCTAATTTAAAATCTGTGAGTGAGAATGTTTTGTTGAGATTGATGGGTAATGCTTGTTCTGTGTGTTTCGAAGCTTGCAGAAGCTGAAATTATTAGCTAATTTAACTCTGAGGTTCAGTTATTGCTTTTTATTAGAATAATTTTTCCCAAGATCTTGGTGTCACGATCATAACACAATTTAACTCATTAGAACAGTATATGATTTTTAAGCCAAGGTGCTACAGTGCATGAGACAACAAACCATTGTGATGAACGTTCCTCCAACCAAAATACACCCACATAAATTTGGATTTGCCTGACCCCAACAGATGAAAAGAATCAATTACTTGGAGCATTTGGAGTATATGCCATTGTTTGTAGGGACACAGTATATAGCTGAATAGGGGGGGGGGCATAATGTTTCAATGCTGTACAAAGTGAGTAGATAAAACTGAATAAATTTAGGTATGTGTCAAGATACTGAGAAGGTGACAGCTAGGAAAGCATAGCAGTGAAAGATGATGTTAATTTTTATGTTGCAGTAATGCAGATAGACAGCAAAATTAACTCTTGACTCTGTAGCTTAAGCAGTAGGGATATCTGCTGTAGAGCTCACCCTGCTTTCTCTCTCGCTGTAATTGAGGCTGATGGCGCAGTCAGTGTTTTCGGGGATCAAAGTGGTGGAAAGTAAATGACTAATGGTCCTTGTGAGATGTGTTGTGTGAAGGCTGGAAACTCCAGGTTGACTTCAGCAGCTCACTTCAACAACAGACTATATGAGTGTTTAAAATGTTCTTTCCTCACAGTTTTTATTCTGATCAGGCTGATGCCAAATATAGCCCATTTCAGTGGTGCTCTGATGATTTTTGATACACAATACTGACCAAGTTTGTTTTTCTGGAGGGGCAGGGATGACAATATTGACAGAGCATTACATTCTGAGGCAAAACAGGACATTAATTTGTAAATATGATAATATTGGAGCGGCTGATGACCTAGTGGTAAAGGAGTTGCCCCGTTGCACTCTAAAGGCTGGGGGTTTGAATCCTAGGACTGCTAGTGGCACCACTGAGATGCCCTTGAGCAAGTTCCCACACTGCTCCCTGGGCACACTGCAACCACCCAACAACACTCCAGTCATGTAGAAAGCATAGCAACCACTTTGAAACACAGAACAAGCACCCATGTGTGTGTTTGTCTTTAGTGGCACACCCATACAAATGCTATCCACACTTTTAAGAGTAAATAAATGTGTTTAATAAATATTGTGAGGGGTTGTTTTCTCTCTGTGTGTAGTTGTGTATTTGTCAATGTGTGTGCATGAATGTTTGTGGTGTCTGTGTGAGGATGTGTATATTAGTCAAGTAGGTTTATTGTCATTTCAGCCATGTACACAGTGAATGACGGGCCTCCAGGACCGTGGTCCAACAAAAGAACAATACACAGAGTGCAATGAGAAACGCAAGAGCAACAAAACAGGACAAGACATCATTTAGTGCAATCAACAGCTACAGAATAAATACAGTATTATGACAGATACTGTATTCTAGCATTGGAGCCATGAACAAAGAAATCGCCAAGAGTGTTTCACGATTGTCATCTTTCATCTCGGACAGCCTAAAATCGTACATTATATACTGGGCATTAGAGGTAAAGAGGAGCTTAGATCTAATTATTAGGAAACGCTCATTTTATACCACAAATGAAAAACAGTTTTATCCACACTGTACATTTGTAGTGTTTATGTATGTGTGTGTTTGTATGTGTGTGTGTAACTCACTTTAGTGTCTCTAGTTTACAGTGTGGATCCTCCAGTAGATCAGAGGGTCTGCTTGGGTATTGTATCACATCCAGTTCTCTCAGGTGTGAGGGGTTTGATTTCAGGGGTGAAACTCGTGCAGCACAGCCTTTCTCTGTTACATGGCAGTAATATAGCTTTGAATGAAATTTGGAACATTTACAGTTAACAAATGTCACACAAACCGTCTCTCTCACACACGTACACACACGAACACATACATTAAAACACAAAAATAACAGCATACTAGATGTGTTCGCTCTATTCATAATAAAAATTACAATAATGTTACTTACTATAAATACTGTAATGTTGTTGACAAATGTTGACAAATTAACACAGAATTTGTTCAGTTAAGCTTAATATGTTGGTATCTATACTGTATTTATATTCTGCCATGGCACAAACAGACACACACATAATTGTGTGTGAGGGATCATGAGATGTGTATAAGAGTGAATAAATGTGTTTTTAATACATTGTTTTACCCCTCACAAGCTAACAGCCCGGTGGAAGACCATTGGGAGGTGAAATACCATAGCAGCCACCTAGTAATACTCTACCAACCATCTGGTTTCACCCTAGCAACAACCAAAGATA
Source organism: Brycinus macrolepidotus (assembly GCA_037974445.1). Classification (NCBI taxonomy): domain Eukaryota; kingdom Metazoa; phylum Chordata; class Actinopteri; order Characiformes; family Alestidae; genus Brycinus; species Brycinus macrolepidotus. The sequence goes on along the minus strand of JBBPCZ010146096.1, from coordinate 10,318 downwards.
CTAAAGCAATAATTTAGCATACCAGTTTAACCACCTAGCAAAACCCTTGCAACCACCAGAATTGGTTGGCAACATCACTTAGGATACCATAGTATTCACCTAGCTACCACTTGACATGTTGTAGCAACCAATTTGAAACACCATAGCAAGAACAATTACAGACACTTGCAATACCATATCAACCACCTAGCAACAGTGTAGCAGCCATCAGAGAAAAAATTGCAACCAGTTAGCACCTATCTAGCAACCACCTGAAATACAATAATAAGTGCCTAGCAACATCCTAACAACCACCTAGGATGCCACTATTCACACTACAAAAAATGTCTTTAATACAGATTGTGAGCAGTCCTTATATCATCTCTCCATGTTGTGTGTGCATGAATGTTTGTGGTGTAGCTATGTGTGTGAGAATGTGTGTACTAGTGTATTAGAGAATAACCACCTAGCAACACTCTCATATTCATTGTGGATATGATAGTGACCACATAGCACCTCCCTAGTAAACACGTGGAACACCAAAGCAACCACCTAGCAACATACTAGCTACCACCATTAATGCCATTGCAATCACCTAATAACATCTTAGCTACCAACAAGAAATAAAAAAACATTATTGTTCACTTGATGAAGTGGCATAACATTAAAATGTAATCCCTGGGCACAATCAGCAGCTCAAAATCATAAAAATCAAAATGAATTTCACACACTTGAAACTTGGAGTATAACTTTTCCCACTCTCTGACCAGTGATAAGGTTACATTCCTGTGTGAAAGCGCTGGTGTAGCTGAAGAGAAACCCGAAGAGTAAAATTTTTCCTACACTCTGAGCAGTGATACGATTTCTCTCCTGTGAGGATGTGCTGATGTAGAGATGGCTCTGTAGAGTAAAACATTTCCTGAAGACGAAGCCGTAATAAGGTTTAACTCTTGTGTGAATGCACTCGTGTTCTTGGAGACTTCTTAGGCCAGTAAAACTTTTCCCTCTGCTTTTCTCTCTCTATTTCTGTAAGAAGAGTTCAACACAATGTAAACAATGGAAAAAAAAAAAACAAAAAAAAAAAACACACAATGTAAACAGAGTGAAAAAGTGTTAAAACATCTCTTTACCTTCAGCTCCTGTTTCTCTCTTTATTTCTGTAAGAGGAGTTAAACAGAGTGTAAACAGAGTGTAAAAGTGTTAAATATCTCTTTTCCTTCAGCCCCTGTTTTTCTCTAACTGTTTCTGTAAGAGGAGTTAAACACAGTGTAAACAGAGTGTAAAAGTGTTAAAAATCTCTTTACCTTCAGCTCCTGTTTCTCTAAAAACACTGTGAACCTGCTGCCGTTTTGGACCACAGTAACAGAACTATATAACCCTGTCTCCTTTACTATGATTGGCCGAAAAATCACATGAACAGTGCACTGATTGGCTGGTAGAGAAAGATAAGATAAGATAAGATAAACCTTTATTAGTCCCACAAGTGGGAGATTTGCATTGCTATGGCAGAAAGTGGACAGAACAAAGGTAAGAGCAGCAGAAAGTGGCAACAACTAATACAAAAAATATAAATAGACATTTGTATGTGTATGCTAATGTATGTGTCTATATAAACCAATATATGTATGTGTATATGTACATATGTACCAATCCATATATATATATATATATGTACACTGGATATATACAAGACAAAGGGGTTTATGTTTGAGAGTATTATTCCACTTCAGCGCAGAATAAATAAAGACCTTAGGGTAAAAAGCTGTTTAACACAGGTCATAGACATAGTTGGCTTAGCATAGTTCACATCTACCTGACCTGATTTTAAATTGTATATAAATAACGTCACACATTCCCTTTCACAAACAGATTTTTACCTTCTTTAAATCCGCTGTAGTCAGTGTACAGCAGCCCACCATCAGGATAAAACTGATGGAGAACAGTGTGTATATAATGACACCCAGTGGTGACAGCAGTGTCACTGTCTGAAGCTGTTTCTGGATTTCATCAGTGAATCGCTCTCCATTAGTTCTTCAATTTGATAAAGCTTTAGAAGTCTTGGATCAGTGTTGTCAGTCAAAGCAACATGGTTTCAGATAAATGTGTAAAATGATTGTAAATATCGTCACACTCACCCCATTTGAGGATGTGCCCACTTTGGTGATGAGAGTGAGTGCAGAAGGAGGAGAAAACACACACACACACACAAGCATGCACAGGAAGAGTCTTGAAGAAAAGCTGAATGAGCTGAAGTTCTGCTGCACCCCTGTTCAAGTTTCCTGAGATTCTTACTGAAATTTTTAAACAGAAAGTGTAGATAGCAGGACATTATAAGCAGTTTTTTCATTACTTATGGTTTTCATATACACACATACACAAATACAGAATGTGTTGCTGTGGCCAAAAAACTATTAATGTAGAACCCAATAATGTAATAATTTCCCAGTAATGTAGTAAAATGGACATACTGATTACATTTTGTACTTTGGAATACATTGTTAGATACGTTTTGTTCCATTTTTACAGTGTGTTAACCAATAACGCCATAACATTGCTACTGATAATATTTACTTCAGTAATGTGGGTCAGATTTTCAGGCTGATTATTACATTATTGTTATCATATATACAAATGCATCATTGTTTTCCAAAGTAATAATGTTACATTTTGTCTGTTGATCTGTTGATGTCATACTCTGTCTATGCTGTTATCCCTGCCCCTCCAAAAAGAAACTTGGTCAGAGTATTGTGTATCACAACTGAACTGAAAATCACCACATCACTACTGAAATGGGCAACATTTTGCATTAGCCTGTTCATCGCTGATTAGACTGAAAAAAGGTGAGAATAAGCTACAATAAGAACAGAAGAACAGTTTAGTTTAAACACTCAAATAAGCAGTCTGCTGTTGAAGTGAGCTACTGAGAGCAGTCTCAGTCTGGAGTTTCCAGTCTGCACATAACACATTTCATGGTGTCTCAAAACAGATCTTCAGATCATCTCAAGAGCTCTGTCAGTCTGAAACTAATGAGGACTATTAGTTGTTTACTTTCCACCACTTTGGTCCCCAAAACAACGACTGTCATCAGCCTTGGTTAGAGCAAGAAAGATAGCAGAGTGAGCCCTATAGCAGAAATCCTGCTTAAGCTACAGAGCCAGGAGTTACCACTGCTGTCGATCTGTCTTACAGAAACCTCATTACTATCACCTTTCACTGCCTTCTCAACACACATTCTGATTACTTAAAAATCCCTTCCAGTGTTTTGCTGTACCTACATTTTTTATAAATATGCCACAAAATCTTCTTGAAACCCAGAAGAAAAAAACAGTTTTGATATTTAGATGATTTTTTAGGTAATTTAAGTATTATGGTTGAAAGAAATGTTGCAACAATAAAAAAAAAAATCATTTACTTTTATCATATGTTCCTTGTAGCTGGCATCGGGTCTTGGTTGATCACAAAATATAATGATACTTCATTTTGCTTGGAGTTCTGTTCAAATTTTCCATCAGAAGTTATCTCGCTCTCTTTGCACTTTGTTTATTTCTGTCCTGTTTGTCTTGTGGTGTGGTGTTCTGATCTTGTCCTTGAGTTGCACCTTGTTCCTGGATGAATGTTGTTTCATTTCACTGTGTACTGGGTAAATTGCTGAAATGACAATAAATCATTTTGACTTGACTTGACTATTGTCTAGATGGGAGAAGGGCAGGTGAAGGGTGGCAGTGATGGCATCATCCATTGGTACAATACAGCAGGAGGTCCAGTGAGGAGTTGGTACTGATATTTCAATGCCTCATTTTTAGAGCTTACTGCTCAATATGGATGGGACAGCGTTTTTCTTGGGACTCTCCAATTTTTCAATTGAAATTTCTTACAATATTCGCCGGTTATGTAATATCCATCATCACTTCCTTAATCACTTTCACCATCTTCTTTTCTTCTGTCTTTTGGTTCTCTGATTCTGTGGTTCCTGAGCCAATAACCCTTTGTGCACTGCAAACTTTTCTGTAGTAGACCTGCTGGAGGCACTAGGGCTCTGTTGATGCTGACTGTTAGGGCTTTCAGTGACAACCTGGAAGGTCGAGAATGAGAAATCCTATTCTTTCAAGTCTCTGTGGACAAGGAAGTTCACCTCATCCATGCTCATTTCCTTCTCAGTATCTTTTGACATGTACCTAAATGTTTATGTCTGTTCTGGAGCATAGTTCTGAGCAACGACAAAGATAGAACTCATCTTGCATACACTTTTAGCAGGAACGACATGGAACTAGGTCTCTGTGTACGGAGTTCCATGCCTGTAAGACTTATGGTTAGATCTACAAAAATCATCTCAGAGAAGAAATGCAAGAAGAAATGAAAAACATTTATATATATATATATATATATATATATATATGTTTGAGCCAATGACAAAACACTGAATATTTTGAGCTGCTGATTGTGCCCAGAAATTAAATTTGACAAAGTTAAATTCACATGTTTAAAATTAAACTTCCCTGTTAATGCATTTATGTGTGTTTAAAAGTGGTGGTACTTTCTTGTGTGAATGCACTGGAGTTGTTGAAGAAAACTCTGGAGAGTAAAACTTTACCTGCACTCTGAGCAGTGATATGGTTACTTTTCTGTGTGAATGTGCTTTTGTACCTTGAGAGAACACGGGTGAGTAAAATTATTCCCACACTCTAAGCAGTGATACGGTTTCTCTCCTGTGTGAATTTGCTGGTGTTCTTTGACTGCACTGCTCTTTGTAAAATTCTTCCCACAGTCAGAGCAGTAATATGGTTTAATTCCTGAGTAAATGAGCTGATGTGTTTGGAGACGACTCTGTCAAGTAAAACACCTCCAACATTCTGAGCAGTGATACAGTTTCTCTACTGTGTGAAAGCGCTGGTGTATTTGGAGACTTCTAAGGACAGCAAAACATTTCCAGTACTCAACACTGATATGGTTTCTGTCCTGTCTGAATGCGCTTGTGTTCTTTGTGATGTCTCACAACACTGAAACTCTTCCCACATTCTAGTTTTCTGAAGATTTCTTAGGATTGTAAAACTCTTCCCACACCGATTCTGACATGAAATTCTGACACAAACACTTGTCCGAGACTGAAGTAGTCAGTAAATTTCCAATTCTTTGTTCAATACTGTTTGGTTTCAGAAGACAGTCTCCCTTTGTATTTGAACAAAGTGTTGCAGTAGCAAAACACTTGAGCTAGATGGGTGCAATATCAATATCAAGATGGGTTTTACTATCAATATGTAAAGTGTAAAGTAACCATTTTGTGTGGGGACGGTACCTTGCTCAAGTGTATCTCAGTGTTGCCACTTGCAGTCTTAGGATTCGAACGCACCACTTTTAGGGATTATGCACTTTTTCCAAATCTATAGCCTTACAGAAAAAGAACATGTATTCATGTATACAATATACAAAACATCTGAGCAGAGACCGATGGAGAGTGAAGATAAACACACACTTCACTCCGAACATCTGAGGAGAGACCGATGGAGAGTGAAGATAAACACACACTTCACCCCGAACATCTGAGGAGAGACCGATGGAGAGTGAAGATAAACACACACTTCACTCCGAACATCTGAGGACAGACCGATGTGTGTGAACAGAAATGGGTGAGTTTCTGAAAGCAGTAGAGGTTAAAGTGTTCCTCTGTGCTAAACTGGGATAAAACTCTCCTCACATCTTCTGTTCTCACCGCGTGGAGACCACACGGTAACGGTTACTATGGTAACGGGAACCACTTCTTAGTTGGCCAATCAGGAGACTGCTCATGTGAACTTTAAGCCAATCGCGGTGAAGGGGGAGGGCTTTTCCGGAATACGGATGGGGATTTAAAGACACGGTGATCACGTGATTCCGATGTGCGTCCCCTACAGTCCAGGTGGGGGCGCTAGTTTCGTGACTGTGGTCCAAAACAGATAAAGCGGAGAAGCAGCAGCAGGAGGTTCACAGTGTTTTTAGAGAAACAGGAGCTGAAGGTAGAGAGATTTTAACACTGTTATTGACTAAAATAATCTACTTTTCCTCTCTTCCTGTTTAGTCGTGGACATTTCGCTCCTAATTGTCTTTTTGGGTTTAATCTGATTCAGTGGTGCTGGTTCAGCTCCTGGACCGTTTACTTTCTCTCACACCTCTAACTGTCAACCTTTAATGTGTTATTGTACACCAATTTCGCATAATTTCTGCATAATTAAGTGGTTAATATGTAAACAAAGTCGTTCAGGGTGGTTTTATGTGAAATAATCTATTTCCACTGGGATCAGTTAAGTTTTCTGATTCTGAAAAAGGTACAATAACATTAGCCAAGAGTCTAACTTAGCACATGAGCTTTAGTCGTACTTTTCTCATTTTAGCAGGTCCTGGTTTATAGGTGAAAAAGAATGATTCATTAAAAGCAGCAAGAACTTTCAAATCATACCAAGAACGCAGTGAGCTTACAACTGTGGTGGACAGTTCTAAGCTGGTTTTGTTCACAATATCTGAAAAGTAAGCAGAGAGTTATTACGAGGACGTCAAACATCTCTGGTTATTTGGTTTTTCTGCAACACCCAAGGAATAGAGCCAGTCTGTTCTGTTGTTTTGATTTCTTCTTCTTTTCTTATTGTCTCTAATTATGTGTGTCCCAGCTACAGCTATAGTCAAGACCACCTTTGTCGATTTCAAGACACGCCCAAGACCAGGATTAATTGAGAACTAGTTAGGACCATGTCCAAAGACATTTGAGTCCAAATAAAAGCTTTCTAACCGGAACATGTAAGATTACATGTATAATCACACCCAGCCATTTATGTGGAAACACATTTTAATACTCCCACTAGAGATTGAGATGGCCATTTGTGAATACCACTTTTTAATTACGTCCTTATACCATAGGTTTCATCAAAAGGTTTCATTTATTTTCAGTATCTTGATCTTTACTGAAGACACCTGAATTTAATTACACCTGTGAAATTATAAATGTTATAAGTGTTAAACCTAGACGTTCAAATACTTCTGACACATTACAGATATGTAATTGGATCACTTACCTTTTTACTGTATAGTGCTTTTCATGCCAGATGGCACAAAGTACTTTACAATATGATAAAATACAATAAAGCACTTTGTAAAATTGCTCAAATGAGAGGTAAATAAATACATGAACATTACAAATGGCATTACAGCTGAAAAAACCCATTAACATCAAAAGCTGAAAACTAGGATATAAATACACAAACCCCACATCTGGACATGTTGAGATATTTTGTAAAATGCAGAAATTGGAAAGAGGGAAAAGTGAAGTGAAAGTGAGAATTCTGTCATACGTAAACACACTGCAGCACACAGTGTGAACAACACAAAATTCTTCCTCTGCATTTAACCCATTCACCAAGTGAAGCAGCGGGCAGCTAGGAACACAGCGCCTGGGGAGCAGTGTGTGGGGACAGTTCATTGCTCAAGGGTACCTCAGTGGTGCCACTAGCAGTCCTGGAATTCTCAACGTTCTGATTGCAGGGGCAACGCCCTAACCACTGGGCCACCAGCTACCCCAAGAGGTTATTAGAAAAGGTCTGTGAAGTCATCCACAATTCTGGTGGCTTTGCGGATGCACCGTGTAGTATTGATGTCCGTGACAGAGGGGAGAGAGACTCCAAGTGTCTTTTCTGCTGTCTTCATTATCTGTTGTAGGAACTCTTTTGTAGTATAATGGTGTTTGTGAGCCAATTATAAAAATTCACAGGCCACCTTTATGGCCCCTTATCAGAATCCTTACTTCAGTAGCGGATGTGGGTTGAGCAGCCTGCTAGTTTATTAGCTGCATCAGGGACTCCTGGATTAAACCAGGTTTCTTACCTGGCAGGGGAAATATCATGATCAGGAAGGTGGTTCAACCAGGGTGAAGCTCAGGCATTGCACTCCGGTTGTACTGACCCCTGCTAATTCCCCAATTGTGGGAATCTCGACTGGATAATTTCTGGTAGTGGGGGGGCTATGTTCATGCTGTCCCTTGATTTGGGCCGCTGGTGTCCTAGTGGTTAGGGAGTTGCCCCTGAGATCAGAAGGCAGTGGATTTGAATTCCAGGGCTGCTAGTGGCACCACTGAGGAACAGTTGAGCTAGGTACCATCCCCGTACACTACTCCCCAGGCGCCTCCGTATTGGTGGCAGCCCACTGCTTCACTTGGTGAATGAGTTAAATGCAGAGAAAGAATTTCACATTGTTTACAAAGTGTGCTGTGGTGTGTTCACGCATGACCATGAGGGTCCACTTAACTTTAGTAGTAGGATACTGGAACAGGAAGCTTACTTTTGTCTCCATTGGGAATGCCTGATGCTCAGTGTCCTTGGACTCCCCAGAGCTTTTGGTATCTCCTAAGTAATTTAGGAAGTGGCAGCATTTTACCTCTTGATGATGTAGGCACACTACATGTATCCACACAAAGTACAGTCAGTGTAATCTGTGGACAATTAACCCATCTGTCAAGAAGCATCCTAGTTTACAAAGTGACTTGTTAACTTGCCTTTGTCTTTGACATTGAATTTTATGTTTTTTCTTCAGAAAGGAATAACTTCCTGTTTCAAGTCTTCTCCTCATTCAAGTTTCCGGCTTTTCACCTCAAGAGACTCTAAAAGGAATACACCACATAATTAGTATTAGAAGAGATTGTGTGGGGGAAAATATGGTGTCCAAAAGGCCCAGGACTCTGAAAACATATTGTGCTCCTCTTCATGCCAGCACATCTCACAGACAAACACAAAACAAGAAAGGAAAAGATTCAGTGTGTGGAAAGAGTCCTGGTCAGCCAGGTACTCTGCAACAAGACCAACATTTTCACACAGGAGAAAAATCATATCATTGCAAAGAGTGTGGAAAGAGTTTTACCAGACAGGATAACCTCCAAATACACCAGCGTGTTCACACTGGAGAGAAACCGTATCAGTGCTCAGAGTGTGGGAAGAGTTTTACTGTACAAAGAAGTCTCCAAGTACACCTGCGCATTCACAAAGGAGAGAAACTGTATCACTGCTCAGAGTGTGGGAAGAGTTTTACTCAACAGACAAATCTCCAAACACACCAGCGCATTCACACAGGAGAGAAACCGTATAAATGCTCAGAGTGTGGTAAGAGTTTCAGAGCGGGCAGTACCCTCAAAGCACATCAGCGCATTCACACAGGAGTGAAGGCTTATTACTGCTCTGAGTGTGGGAAGAGTTTTACTCTACAGGGTCATCTCCAAACACATCAGCGCATCCACACAGGAGAGAAACCGTATCACTGCTCAGAGTGTGGGAAGGGTTTTATTCAACGGAGTCATCTCCAAACACATCAGCGTATTCACACAGGAGATAAACCATATCACTGCTCAGAGTGTGGGAAGAGTTTTAGAGCAGGCAATACCCTCAAAGCACATCAGCGCATTCACACAGGAGTGAAACCCTATCATTGCTCAGAGTGTGGGAAGAGTTTTACTCGCTTGATTTCTGTCCAGCTACACCAGCACATTCACACAGGAGAAAAACCTTATTACTGTTCTGACTGTGGGAAGTGTTTTACTCAACAGAGTTCTCTCCGAGCACACCAGCATATACACACAGGAGAGTAACTATATCAGTGCTCACAGTGTGGGAAAAGTTTTACTTTTCAGAATTTTTTTAAAACACTAGTGCATTCACATAGGAGAGAAACTATGTAACTGCCTTTTGAATTTAAAGACATACAAATGCATTAAGAGGAAGGTTATCTTTTAGGCATGTAAAATAAGCATGTGAAATTATGTACACAGTAATGCTTTTGATTTCTTCTTGTATTTCTTCTCTAAGATGATTTGTGTAGACCAAACCATAAATCTTACAGGCATAGAACTAGGTCCACAGAGGCCCTTTTCTTCGACTGATGCTTGTACAATGAGTTTGATCTTTGTAGTTAAGCAGAACAGTAAATTATGTAGTATGTATGTAGTAGTAAGAATTTAACTTTTCTGAGCTTGGTATCTTACATAACATGCACATGTTTTGTAAAAATGTTTGGGTCCAGTTGTACAGTGGGGGAAATAATTATTTGATCCCCTGCTGAATTTGTAAGTTTGCTCACTTACAAAAAAAATGAACAGTCTCTAATTTATGAAGTAGTTTCATTTTATGGAGAGAGACAGAATATCAACCAAAAATCAAGACAAAACACATTGCATAAAAGTTATAAGTTGATTTGCATTTCACTAAATGAAATAAGTATTTGATACCCAAGGAAAACATGACTTAGTACTGGGTGGGGAAACCCTTGTTGGCGAGCACAGCAGTAAGACGTTTCTTGTAGTCGGTCACCAGGTTTGCACACATCTCAGGAGGGA